>JAURVB010003359.1:0-111220 GCA_033002965.1 Piper betle
TCCGAATCGTCTCTTTTTTATTAAAAAAATTCTAAGGAATACGAGGGGTCGAAGAATTAAAATAGGAAAAACAAATTAAACAGAAAGCTTGAATTTTAGCTGCACATCCAACAGCCAGGATAAACTTAGGTGACTCGTTCTTCGATCCGCCATCAAAAGCTATTCTTCTTTCTTCCTATATCCTTTTGCGTTGATTGCTTATAGCAAGTTATATATATTCACTTTGCAATTTAATGGTTCTGTTTTTCTCTCAAATTGTTTGGTGGGTGGTGGGATTTGTAGGCTGATTATCTGCTTGGTTGCGTTTGTTTCCACTTGGCAATTGAATTGGCTTTGTATGATGTAATTCGATGGAAAGTCGTGATCTTGGTGGTGGGTTGTTTGAATTCTCCAATTGGTTACTTGTTTCTAATCTTATTAACAGTTCAACAAAAAAAGTAAAATATCAGAATTTTAAGTAGCCTTGATTGCTTCAATATCTAGTTTTTAAACACAGTTTAAGAAGAAGAAAAAAATATTCCCCGAGATGTCAAAATTGATGGCTAATGGTTGTGGGTGTCTCTCGTTTAAGGGTACTTCTTAATTGTCTTAAAAAATAATGTGAATTGCGCTTCTAGGATGAAATTCATTGATCACTAATGGTTATTTCTTTGTTTGGTCTTATTGTTTTGAAGTGCACTTGGCCTTCGAGAAAGGGAGGACTAGGCGTTGTGGAGATACATTAGTGTGTTGTATATGTTTAACTTTTTAAATGTGTTTATTGGATGTAGACTGTTCAGATGAAGCGACCTGTGGTTGTTGGGGAGAGATCAAAAGTGGTACCATCAGAAAAGAGAGTTCCCGGAGTTAAAGTGAAACGAAAAATGGCTAAGAAAATGCAGATCAAAGTAAAGGGACTGCTACCGCAGGATGAAGAAGCAAACTAGTGAGGAGGTGCAATATGTGGCACAACTTGAAGAGTTGCCAGATACTCACGTCGTCCTCAAATGCAAGGAGGTTCTGCGCAAGCCAGAGAAGGAGAAACCTATGCCTGACATTGGAAATGAAGTTTCCATAAAAGACTTGTGAGCTTTGAAACCAGTTTCATACTTGAAGGGAAATTTTTGGAAAGAGGGCGTTATGGCTTGAAGTCAAAAAAGCTTTTAATGGATCAAGCACTGTTAAATTTCCAAACAGGAAATCAGCTGTAAAAGATGATGGCAATATTTTCCCTTCTAGCTCGAAAGATGAGCAGAGGCGGCGCAAGCATGGAAAATTCGAGGGCACCTCAACATACAAAGAGCCAGGCCATGCTTCTCAACAAGAAGTTAAGGCAGGTTTGAAGTTTTAAAATCATAAGCCTTCCAAGTCTATAAAAACCAAGGCTATATTGCATGCACTGAAATCTAAGAAGATTGAGAAAAGGCAGACAGGGAGGGAAAATTTTAGTTTGAGAGAGAAACCGCAACTCAATAAAGAAAAAGAGGCCTAATAAACAATCTTGGACTTATTTCGAGTGATGGGTTGTGATGATAATTTACGTGGGAAAATTATCATAACCTATCTCAATATAATGGCTTGTTAGTATTGGAGTCGATGGTCATATATACATATAGGCATGAGATTATGGTAACTTATGCTCATAGGGATCAAATATCCCAAATTTACATACTTGTATGGCATTTGATGATTCATGTGTTTATTTTTGGTGGGCAAAATTTTGCAACAATTTTTGGAAAAGCCACATTGGTCAATTATGCCCTTTTTATTACAAATAGTTCCTATGGCATCTTCTTGGGACACCATTCCACTTGTTCAAGTGAGCTTGTAAGATTAGACTTATAGGATTCACTCACAATAATCGGGTGCAATACTCTAGCAAGGTTAATAAGAATATCACAGGTGGATGGTCGGCGAAGGGGAGGTTGTGCAACAGTGGGTGGTTGGAAAGTATAATAACTTGGGCCCCTCGTTGGCCCAAGTGGAAACTAATTAGGCATACATTGGTACGATCGATATTAAAACCGACTTGGGACTATATTTGATGTGTTCATAGTTTTGCTTCATTTGTCATCGGCTTGGCTTATTACAAGTTATGTCAAGGTTATTAGAGATGGTATTAAAGCTCATCATCAGAGATAGTATTGGATATGAGCAAGTTCGATACGTTTGTGGGCTTAGGAATCCCGATGTTGGAATATTCTATGTGGTTAGAGTGTAATGTTTTGAGATCTTGGTTATTTGTGGAGTATGCGCCAGTGGATCTTCATCGTGAGTTTGGGTTGCACAGAGAGCGATGTTGATGGGGAGATTGTTGACAACTACTTTTTGACTCTATGCACCAATGTTAGGTTGCCCGTAGAGATCGGGAAAGGGAAATTGTGATGTGACCAATGTTGCAATCTTGAGGATTTGATGTGAGGATGGCAAAGGTTTGGGATTTCTAGCTTCCGCAAGAACTATGCTTTCAAAGGGAAACAAGAGGCGGATGCCACCTTTGGGCATCCTGAAGATGCAATTACGGTTTCACGACAAGCATCTTGGTTGGCGTTGGCTAACGTGAAAAAACCTGGCAGATGATCCTTGAGAAGGAAGGGGGAAAATACTGGTGGAAGTGTTTTTATTGTGTGCAATTGTGAAATTAGAAAATATTTAATCAAGTGAAATTACTCTATCTAGTTAAAATAAGAAATGATATTTAATCAAGAGAGATTACACATGAACCCAAATATCTGCCAGCATAATTGAAGAGAGAAGATAAAGAAGAAATTGTTTAATTTAAAATTCAAAATTGACTACAAAAGACTATTCTATGCCTTTTTTAGGCTCATCTTGAGATTTGTAGACCTTCAAGTGTAGTTCTTTCGTATTTTCTCTGTCGATTTAAGAGCATTGTCAAAGAATATCTCAAGAAATACATATATTCCTTTGTAAACTCAATATTAAAAAGAATATCCTTATTATAAAATTAGGTTAAATTCCTTAGTTGCACTGTGTCCGCTCTAAACCAAACTTCGATGCAATATCATTGAATCAAACTTAATCCATGTGATGGTTTTACCTATTGTAGTCTAGTGTATGAGGAATTACTTTGGCTTCCTCTTTGATACTACTATCACCTAACTTACCATTAGGACCGGAAGCCTGTGCAAAGGTACTTCCATAGTGTTATTTGGAAGGCACTCTGGTTGCCTAAATATGCGTTCCTATTGAAGGGTTTTGTTGAATCTTGCTTCATCATGTCCATCATTGAAAAAAGAATAGGTGTAGCTCCTAATAATTGAACATTTTTTATTCAAGTAGGTGTATTTCTGTTATTTGCACTCTTGAGAGTTGTTGGTTATCCTGTTAAATTGTATAAAAAGATGAACTGCTGTCACTGAGCAGCGGCCAACATTCAGTCTTAATACATGATCACATTCTTATTCATGTCGGCAGGTGCACAAATTGATCGAGCGTTTTGAGCCTGTGCAAGGACTTCGATCAGAAGAAAGTACTTTACCTCGAAGTCCCGTTCGGCAAAGGTTTGATGCTGAAAGAAATGAAGCTCCATCACCTGAAGGCCAAGATGAATATTCTCGTAGAGGTTCATATGCTCATAGAGAATCGAGGGAATATCATGCTACATCTTCTCTCAATGAAAATGAGAAAGTTCCCTTGATGTATGAGAAAACTATTCCTTTACAAAGGGAACAACTCGGTCCTCGTGATCGGTTGGTGGTGGGAGGCCGGACCTACGTTTTATTGCATGATCCTTAATCGCCTGAGCTTGCTCCTTTCCTGGCTTCCTCTCGCTCTCCTGCCTTTTACCCACATCACACCATGCCCTCAGATCCTTATTATATGAATTTCAGACTAAGTATGAGCCCTTGGGAACATAGCTATCCACTTCAAAGGAGAGAATCATATGTGGATGACAGAGATTGCATGGAAAGAGATACTTTCCACAGAGCAGCGGGTTCCCCACTTCATGACGGACCATCTCTCTATTATTGAGTTATGCAGCACAGGAAAGGGCAGGTGAAGAGTAGGAAAGTCCATGGTTCTGGAATCGTGAAAGAGATACTGCCTATGAAAGAAGGGATGTTGAAGAATATGAGCATAGGAATGGCAGAAGACTGTGAAATTCACGTAGATCACTTGTTTCCCGAGATAGGAGAGGGCGTTGGCAGCCAAGAAACAATGAAGGATCCCCACCTGTCTCATCAAGGTAAAATTATGGTGCTTCTTTTTATAGACGTTGATTAGCTGTTTCATGGGGAGTACGGTATAGTTGGTGCATGTGTGATAGGGCAGAAGTATCATCCTTGAAATGATCGGAAACGTTTCTTTCCAATTTTAGTATTTTGAAGTATGCTGCACCTATTGAATAAAAACTTTATCTAAAATTATATAGATGATAAAACCATCATCAATAAAAC
This sequence comes from Piper betle, assembly GCA_033002965.1. NCBI lineage: Eukaryota > Viridiplantae > Streptophyta > Magnoliopsida > Piperales > Piperaceae > Piper > Piper betle. The sequence goes on from JAURVB010003359.1 coordinate 4,401, forward strand.
CTTCTTCATATCAAATCATCAAGAAAATAAATTTAATAACGGAAGCGTACCTGGATCCATAATAGTAAAGCAATTCTTTGATTTCTTCTGGTTTGATCTTCCAAATTCTACACCGGTTCTCCAAAGCCAGAGTTCCTGGATGATGGGATACCAGAAAAGAAAAACTACGGTGCGAATTTGGGGACCATAACCGTATTTATTCGTATAACCGTATTTATCCTTATCTTTCATAATTCCAATTTAACCCATCATAAATTAGAGATTACGAAAACGGTATCTACACATATTTATCCATACTCATCTTAAATATATGATATCTCCACATATTTATCTTAAATATTAATGGCCCATTAACCTTAACTTTAATAGATCAATTTAATTTAGGCCCAAACCTTATTAATAGCATATGATACAATTATATACTTGTATATATACGTCCAAAATCCAACAATCTCCCACTTGGACTATATATATAAAGATAATTGTATATTACCGTATGAGCTCCAAAATAACATACGCTATTATTCCAAAATAACAATCTCGTCCATTAATTAATGTTAATATAGGATCAAGGCGATTTTCGTTACATTTATCGTAACTAAACCCATCCATGGTCACATACATCAACATAATTAAATGACATAGATCAAGTATGGATGTGTAGCATGAAAATTACATGTAATTTGATCTGAACATGCCTATTTTCAACTGGTCCAACCTTATGAGATCACCAAAATAGAGTGAAACATAAACCAAATACCTCAACAAAACAAACTCCCACTAAAGTAACATATCATCAAATGATACAACACCCAGATGAGCAACATGCTCATGAAAGACCTTGGGCGGTAAACTTTTAGTAAGTGGATCCACAACTATAGAGTTTGTCCCAATATGCTCTATAGAGACTTTACCGAAACTTTATCACTCTAAACTCTTTCTTTCACAACAAGGAACTTGATCTCTATATGTTTTGATTTAGATGAGCTCCTGTTGTTATTTGAATATGATACTGCAAACTGATTGTCACAAAATAACTTAAGTGGTCTTTCAATATTATCAATAATGCGCAGCCCTGTGACAAAATTCCGCAACCATATTCCATGATTGGATGCCTCATAACAAGCTATGAATTCAGCTGCCATGGTGGAAGAAGCTATGAGTGTCTGCTTAGCACTCTTCCAAGAAATAGCTCCTCCAGCAAGCAGGTAGACATAGCTTGACATCCACCAAAATCAGAATCAGAATACCCAATGATCTCAAGTTGATCTGACTTCCGATAGGTAAGCATGTAATGTTTTGTTCTCTGAAGATACCTTATGACCTTTTGGCTGCTATCTAGTGATCCAACCTGGATTACTCAAATATCTGCCCCACATTCCAACAATATACGCAATATCTGGATGCCTTCATACTTGAGCATACATAAGACTTCCATTGCTGAAGCATAGAGAATCTTTTGCATTTCATTTCCTTATATGTCATTTTAAGACACTGATTGAGAATGAATTTGTCTCCTTTAGAAACAGGTGTTCTCTTTAATGGCATTTGCTCTTGAGGTTGTTGAGTTTGCTCTTCAGGTATAACTTGATTAGGGAGATTCTGACATTGTCTTGTAATTCTGATATTGTTTTGAACAACATCAGGAATATAATCCTGATCCTGATTATTGTCAAGAACAATCATGGGAAGAGAAACAGATTCTTCTTCAAAGACAAAGTCTCTAACTTCATTTCCCTCTCCAAACTCAATATCCTCAAAGAACTGGGCATTTCCCGTCTCAAAGAATGACCTTATTGTGGGATCATAAAACTTATACCCTCTAGACCTTTCAGAGTACCCAACAAAATAACTGCTAACTGTTCTTAAGTCCAGTTTCCTTTCATTTGGCCTATAAGGCCTTGCCTCAGCTGGACAACCCCAAATGCGTAAATGCTTAATACTGGGTTGTTTTTCCAGTCCATAATTCATAAGGGGTCTTAACTAGTTGCCTTTGTTGGCACTCTATTAAGAAGATATGCTGCTGTCTTTAGTGCCTCACCCCAGAGTGAATCAGGTAAAGTAGTATGAACAATCATACTTCTCACCATGTCCTTTAATGTTCGGTTTCGTCTCTCAGCAACACCATTCATGCTAGGAGTACCTGGCATTGTGTATTGTGGGACGATTCCGCACTCTTCTAGGAATTTGGCAAATGGTCCTGGACATTGTACACCTGATCCATCATATCTACCATAGTATTCACCACCACGGTCAGATCTGACAGCCTTAATAGTTTTGTCGAGTTGGTTCTCAACTTCAGCCTTATATGCCTTAAACACGTCCAATGCTTGAGACTTCTCATGAATGAGATATAGGTAACCATAATGAGAATAATCGTCTATGAACGTAATAAAATATTGTTGACCATTCCAAGAAGCCATAGAAAATGGTCCACAAATGTCCGTATGTATTAGTTCTAAGACACTTGAAGATCTATTGGCACCTAGTCTCCTTATATTTGTTTGTTTTCCCTTAATGCACTCAATACAGACTTGAAAATCTGATAAATTAAGAGAATCAAGAATTCCATCTGACATAAGTCGTTCAATTCTTTGTTTAGAAATGTGTCCTAAACGCTTGTGCCAGAGTAAAGCAGAATTCTCATTGGTTAATTTTCTTTTCGTACCACATAAACCCACATGCAAAGTTTCATTAAAAGATGCAATAGTATCAAGTAAATATAGATTATCATAAAAAGACAAGGAACCCGTACCCACAATATTTGAATTTAGAAAAAGACTAAACTTATTATTTCTAAATGAACAAGAATAACCAAATTTGTCCAATATAGAAATAGAAACCAAATTCCGTCTAAAAGACGGTACTACATATGTCTCTTTCAAATCCAAATAATATCTTGTCTTCAACAATAATCTAAAAATCCTATTGCCTCAACTATAACTGAGTTGCCATTACCCACATAGATGAATCTTTCAGCATCATTTGGCTTTCGGCAACTCAGGCAACCCTGCATTGACACACTTATGTGAGTAGTATCACCCGAATCTAGCCACCAAGTGTGTATTGGTACTGAAACTAAATTAACCTCAGAACAAACAAAATTACGAAATGGACCTTTATTTACACACCAAGTGTGATACTTAGTGCATTCCTTCTTCATATGTCCAGGTTTACTACAAAAGAAACAGCAAGAAGCCTGATTTTTTTCTTATTTTGTCTTGATAGGTACTAGCCAAGTGAGTACTTTCAGCCTGTTCTTGCTTCAACCTTTCTTCTTCTTGCACACAATAAGAAATGAGCTCATTAAGAGTCCATTTGTCCCTTTGACAGTTATAACTGACCTTGAATTGACTGAATTGTGCCGGAAGAGAAATTAAAACTAAATGCACGAGCAAATCTTCAGATAGCTCTAACCTTAGTGCTTTTAGTTTTGAAGCAATATTTGACATCTCTAAGATGTACTCTTTTATGCTTGTTTTGCCTTTAAACTTCATTGAAATCAAGTTCGACAAAAGCGTACTTGTTTCAGCCTTATCGTTTTACAAAACGCTTGTCAATTTCTTTAAGAAACTCACTGGCTGTAGTAACCTTTTCAGACACATCCCCCTGAAGGTTTCTGGAATCCTACGCTTCATGATCATAAGACTCGTGCGATTTGAACGTTCCCACTTCTCAATGTCCCGTTTTTCCTTAATGGAACTTTTGTCCGTAAGAGAAGAAGGTTGTTCAGTCCTTAATGCAAGGTCAAGATCCATGCAGCCGAGAACGATTATCACGTTCTCTTTTCAATCTTTAAAATTATCTTTAAGCATAAGAACTGAATTGATGTTGGCAGGAGACTGTTAAATAATCTTTAAAATTATCTTTAAAATTATCTTTAAGCATAAGAACCGAAATCTTTAAAATTATCACGTTCTCTTTTCAGTCCTTAATGGCAGAAGACTGTTAAATTCACGTAGATCACTTGTTTCCCGAGATAGGAGAGGGCGTTGGCATCCAAGAAACAATGAAGGATCCCCGCCTGTCTCATCAAGGTAAAATTATGGTGCTTCTTTTTATAGACGTTGATTAGCTGTTTCATGGGGAGTACGGTATAGTTGGTGCCTGTGTGATAGGGCAGAAGTATCATCCTTGAAATGATCGGAAACGTTTCTTTCCAATTTTAGTATTTTGAAGTATACTGCACCACCTTTCTTTCTGTTTTTTGTATTTGGAAGTACGCTGCAGAAGATTAAATTAGATGGAAATATAGTACAATTGTCCTGTTTATGGAAACATCTCTCTCTCAATCTTGATACCTTCTATGAGCTTACCTAACATTAGTTTCAGAGAGAGTGAGCCTGGTTTGACCCGATCAGTATAAAATGTGTTTTAGTCTTTCCTTGCTTAATCTGGTTGATTGAATGTAGCTTGTTGCCCTGAAATCATAGAGCACAGGTTTTCATTGGCCAGGTTTTAAGAAATTGAAAAACTTATGTTGCATGACTGTGTTCCTGGCGTCCGTTATCTGTAAGAGTTTTATATTTTTTATTTCCCATGCTTTGTTCTTTTATTTTATCTTGTGGAGTGACAGTTTAATATATTGTGATTTAGTTTTCAAACCATTGCAATGGTTGCAACCTTTTGTCCTTGAGATTTTACTCTACTACTTGTGAAGTTTGAAGATTAAAATGGAAGATTGAATAGAATTTCCAATTTAGAACTGTACACATTTCAATGTTTGTTGAACCGTCTGGGAAGAACACCAGTGGAGGTAGGTAGAAAATTAGAGAAATGGCTAACTATGAAGGACACTCCGGCAAAACATTGTTGTATTGTCAGGCATTCCCTGCTACTGGTTAGATTGTGAGCAGTTTCTAGGGGCAGTTGATAGGGTTATGTTTGTGTTCTTGATGATTAATTTGAATACATATATATGATCAAAATGGATGTTTTAATTTGTATCTTCTGCCTAAGAGCATGTTTGTATGGATGGAAAGGATACAAGAACCAAAAATCAACACTGCAGTTTGTGGGTTTTCTTTGGATTGTAGGTTTTTGATAAGTTAGCTTTTGTCCCTGTCAGTCTGAGCCTTGGGGGAAAAAATTATACATAAAGATTTGTAGTTCAAAATGCAACCAAAAACCAAGAAAAAAAGAAAATTTCATCAAGTATGCCATTTTTATCCTTTCTAATGTGAAAATTTCAAAATTTTCATGTCATTTATTCATTTTTTGAGTTTTTTTTTTTGGTTTTTCTGTTTTTGTTCTTTTATACCAACCAAAAAGTGTAATGCTAACTCAATTGGAGTATGCCAAAATATAACATCATGAATAATGTATGATATATATTATTTTACGAATAGTATGAATTTAAGTTGTTTACAATATAGTATTGATGAATTTTTGTATTGATGAATTATTAAATTATACATTTATGTTTTCAACCGGAAACAAATTTGGAACAAGAATTACTCGTTTCTTGGTCGCAAAGATGAAAGAACTAATTATCATGTTGGAGAATAATCTATATCTTTAACATAAGGCCGGTGACTAATATACATGTCATATGTGGAGATAAAGTGTTAGTCATCTTACGTTTTATAGGTCCAAATATTATTTGAGTCCGTGTTGTGAGCAGGGGCAAGAAAAATTTCCTATTTTTCGGATTAATCTTAATTTGGGCCGTTTAATTATAAAGATGACTCATATTAAATCACACTTAAAAAATAAAAATAAAAACAAATCATCTTCCTCTCGGTCAATGACCGGACCCGGTCGTACAACCACATTTGGCTGTATCCGGTCTGGCCACCTCACTTGGTTGCATATGGTCTGGTCAAGCTGCCATCATAGTCGAAGGGGGTTAAGTTATTTTTAAGATATAATTAATTTGAGTTATCTTTGTAATCAAATAACCCAAATTAATACGTAGGGCAAGAAATTTTTCCAGGTCTCATTTAAACTTTTCTTTTATTATTTTTTATATATGGTATTATAGTAAATCTTAGGTGCAACACCAATACACATGTCAAGCAAAGCTCAAATGGGCTTGTGCGTACTAGAGAATATTAGAAAATAATTTTATATCCATAAAAATATGAAAATATCAGGATGGTGATTAATATATATGTAAGAGACTTTCAATGGCCCCAAGTTGCCTATCTCTCATTCATTTGATGGGCAGGAATTGTTAAAATTCTAATCAATTCTACTATTCAGATTATTTTGCATGTAGAAAAAAAAAGAGAAATCCATTTATATTATATGATATATTTATAGGAAGTGACCACTTATTCATTGAGAAACGAGCACAAGTACAAGCCCATGCATGCCATGCATTACGTCCGCAAGTACAGTCTCTAAAACCAGAGCACCGACTAGGCATAGGCGGTGGCGCCGGCTCTTCATTGTCCACGACCGACCTTTCCGATACGGGAGATGGTGATAAGATGAAAATATCCGGTGACGGTGGCGAGAAGTCGAATATGTCCGGGGACGGTGATGGCGGCAGACAATTACTCAGAGGATCATCACCAAAGTTCACCGGTGCAGGACCCTCCACCACCAGATCTCCGATGGGCTGGGCTTTGGCGTCACCACCGTGATGGCCTCCACCTGGGCGTCGGTGAAGATGCACGTCATCTTCCTCAACTCCCCTTCGTCTCCGGTGAGCACCTCGATGGCCCCCATCTTGATTAGGCTTGATAATTGTACGAACCAATTCGTGAGTATTTGGCGTTCAGCTCAGCTCAACTCAACTTGAAACTCAATATTTAAATGCTCGAGCTTGAATTCGAGTCAAACTCAAATCGTACGAATTGAGTTTGAGTAAGGCAGTGTTCGGCTCGACTCAACAGGTTATAACTCAAAATTGACTCGTAGCTTGATTCAAACTTGGCTTAATAATATAATATAATAATATATATAATATTACTTGCCTAATCAAAATATATTTAAAATGATAAATAAGTGTTATTATTGACTACGTAATAAATGATGGTAGTGGTGAATGTGTTTTATTTTTTATTTTTTATTTTTTTATTAAATCTGGGCCATTCTTATAATCGAACTATCTAGATTAAAGTTTAAAACAGAAACATTATCTACCCCTGGCCAAGATAATATATATATATATATATATATATATATATATATATATAGTTTCATTGTAACTAGTTATATTTATTTATATACAATAAAATATCAAATTAGCATCATAGTTTAGTTGGCTAGAAGATTTAAAGGTTGTGTGTTCAATCCACGCTCACCGCATTACATAATATTATTTTTTGATCATAAATAAAGGATTGTTAATTAAGCTAGCCAACTCGTGAGTTACTTTCGACCTTATAATCGAACTGGTTTCGAGTTCCCGAACAAGTTGATTTCGAGCTTGCTGATTTTGAGTTTCCGAATGAGCTAATTTTGAGCTTGGCAAAATTAAACAGTTTAAGTGTATTCGAGTTCGAGTCGAGCTCGAACAACATAAAATGTTCGAGTCGAATTTAAGAATATATGTTCAAAATTTATTCGATTTCGATTCGAATTTGAACGAACTATGAGCTATTCAAGTCGAGTTTGAGCACAAGCTAAGCTCGGCTCGCTCGCTCATTTAGCAACCCTAATCTTAGATCATCGATTTCGCAAACGGTTAAAAACCCAATCAGCGAAGAATGCTGTTCGAGAAAATTTTGAGTTGACAAGCTTTAAAGTGCTGTATTTATAAATTTACGTAATTACGGTCAATTTCATCATCCAAATCAATCACATTTATAAAAGTCATCCGATTATAATTCATTACTGTGTACTGACCAACTAAAAGATCTGTATATCAAACTAATTGCTGAGTGGAGTCCTACAAACTTGAAAGTGCTGACATAAATTGCCATCCGATTGTAGGAATAACAGGCCTGTATTTCGAACTAAAGCATATACTTAGCATGGCTTTCATAACCGGCTTCCATACACACCATGTAAAGATCTTTTCATTACCTTATCACCAGTAAGCCTTAAGTCATACATCACTGAAAGGCTTCCACCTAGCAATTCAGTTTCAAGTAAGCTTCTAAGCTTAAGTTTAATCCATACCTAAGTTTAAGTAAGATCTAACGTTAAGGAAGATCTAATTGTTAATGTTTTCTTTCTAGAACTACATTCTGAACATAAAAAATTACCAGTTACAGTCAGATGTATCTAATATTATCATGAGATGGCACACAACTAGATAAATCCAACTAAAGACAACTTAGTGAGGAAGAATGAAAGAAAAAAGAACATGGCACATGACAATGATCTGTATATCCGAACTAAATATTAACTATTGTTCTCTAAATTTGCAAGTGCTGACAAATATTGCAATATAACTGTGGAACAAACGACGCACTCCATCTACTGTAGCAAGGATTTCAAAACTTGACTCTAATTGAATGTGTACCCAGTTAGCAACAAATCCCAAACCCTAACCCACCATACATCTCTGCAAGGCTTCCTTCTTTCACCACAATTTCAATGAACTTCTAGGGTAACCCATATCTAATGTTATGAAACATCCAATGGCGAGATCACCAACTAATTACTAATGTCTTTTCTACTACAATTGCACTAATACCTAAGATTGAGAAACATCTAATGACAAGGTCACCATCAAATTGGGTAATGTCTTCAGTTTTTTAAAACATACAGAATTATCGGATACAATCAGACGTATCTAATAGCACAACATAGCACACAACTAGAGCAAATCCAAACTAAAAAAAGACAACGTTTTTTGACAAAGAATGAAATTCGACAGCTTGGGATCTAAACCCTCCAACCTCTCCGTCTTGAACAGCCTGACGCACACGTCGCTCATCTGGAATGCCTCGAAGTGCACGTCGGCGCCGCCGGCCTCGTTCACCTCGAGCTTCACCACTGCCATCACCCACTCTGCGAGCCCCCTCTCAGCGTGCAGGCCGGCAGCCTGGATCACCTCCAGGTTGGACAGCGTGCAGTCGTCCCGGCTCTGCCCGACGGCCTGCCTGAAGATGAACCCGACCCGCCGCATCCGAGCCTGGCGGCAATGGCGTCAACTAGCCGCTCCTCGTCGGTGTCATGGAGGAGGAGGAGCGACGACTTCGTCCCCTGCTTCTTGGCGATGAGGTCGTCCATGGTCATCTTGCGGCCGACGGAGCCGGTGGGGATGAGCGAGGGAGCACCGGGGACGGAGCGGAGGCCGTCGTAGGCGAGGTAGACGATGGAGCCGTGGGAGAAGCCGAGGGTGGCAGAGCGGCGGCGGAGGTTGTCGGGGGTCTTGTCGAGGAGGTGGTTCCGGTTGGTGGAGAGGGTTAGGTGTTGGGCCCTTTGGGCCCCCACCCAAGCTCCGAAATTACTGTTGGACTATTCGGACCCCCAAAAGGGAGTTTAAACAACCAAGTAAAACTCACAATAGGTGTCACGGGCCTCTATTAATCCAAAAGCTAACTCAAGGAATAAGTGTTGGGAATCCCTCATCATACGATGAATGTGGCCGACATGTAATTACATGGAGAATCATAAAGACATGGAGTTACTCTAAGAAGTACAGGATTTTGAGAAGATTATTGAAGACGATGAGTATTTAGTGTTTGACTCTTTGTATCTACGGGTTCTGTTTATATATATATATATGTAATTGTATTGTAAGTGAAAGAAATAGAAGAAAGTACAACTAAATTGAGTGTATCATTGTGTGCTTCACGGGAGAGCCTCTCCTCATAGTGTATCATCTTTGTCCGTTGAGTGTTCCCAATTAGATGTGTATCCCAGTTAGAGATTATTCCTAACTGGAGTGTGTTCCAGTTAGAGGTTGAGTGTTCTCAATTGGATGTGTATCCCAGTTAGAGATTATTCCTAATTGGAGTGTGTTCTAGTTAGAGGTTGAGTGTATTCCTAATTGAAGTGTGTTCTAGTTAGAGGTGAGTGTTCATAATTAGATATGTATCCCAATTAGAGTAATTTGATGTACCGGTTTTGCTCAATGTGTGTGCCCATTATTTGATTATAGTAGATGGTTTGTAGTTTCCTTTCTATTTTGAAGGTTCCACGTTAAATGTGTGGGTGTCATCTATCTTTATCCTTTATTGGTTGGCCTTCTCATACACTCAACATTGTGTTTCGTTATTTTGTTTGTTAAAAACCCTAACAATTGGCGCCGTCTGTGGGAAAGAAAAGCAAGGTCATAATTCTTACCCCAATAGTGGGGGAGATGTACTAGAAGTTCCAATCAGTGGAGATAAAGAACATTCCACATGAGTCGGGAGGCGAGATGTGTTAAAATATTTCCCTACTCATGTGATGGCGATCGGCAAGCGATCAACAAGTGGTGCAGAGTTGAAGATTTTTCAAGGAGTTTCCACATGGGGCAAGAAGGGAAGATTGCAAGGGATGTAATCTCTTTCCCATGTGAAGGATGCTGAAACTAACCCCAGTGTGTTTCGTATGATTCGAGAGAGGAGGGATTGTTGGGAATCCCTCATCATACAATGAATGTGGCCGACATGCAACTACATGGAGAATCGTAAAGACATGAAGTTATTCTAAGAGGTACGAAGAATTTGAGAAGAATTGTTGAAGACGATGAGTATTTAGTGTTTGGCTCTTTGTATCTATGGGTCTATATATATGTAGTTATATTGTGAGTGAAAGAAATAGAAGAGATTACAACTAAATTGAGTGTATCATTGTGTGTTTCACTGTAAGGTTTTACAGTAAGGCTCTCCCTCTCTCTCTTAGAGGAGGGAGAGCCTCTCCTCATGGTGTACCGTCTTTGTCCGTTGAGTGTTCTCAATTGGATGTGTATCCCGGTTGGAGATTATTCCTAATTGGAGTGTATTCCAGTTAGAGGTTGAGTGTTCCCAATTGGATGTGTATCCCAGTTGGAGATTATTCCTAATTGGAGTGTGTTCCAGTTAGAGGTTGAGTGTATTTCTAATTGGAGTATGTTCCAGTTAGACGTGAGTGTTCCTAATTGGATGTGTATCCCAATTGGAGTAATTTGATGTACCAGCTTTGCCCCGATGTGTGTGCCCATTATTTGATTATAGTGGATAGTTTGTGGTTTCCCTTCTATTTTGAAGGTTCCACATTAAATGTGTGGGTGTCATCTATCTTTATCCTTTATTGGTTGACCTTGTCACACACTCAATTTAGTTATTTTGTTTGTTAAAAACCTTAACAATAAAGCTTTCTCATTGGCCTATATACAAGTTACAAAACAACATCCACGACCGATGTGGGATAAACCCAACAACTCCCCTTCACATATCAGGCATGGCCCAAAATCCTCATCGTTTGACACACTCCCCTTAAATCAGACGGCACCCACTTAACAAACTCCTCTTCAAATCATCAGGTGGAACCCATGAAAGAAAACATCCACAATCAACGTAGGCAATCTCCTCTTGGAACCCATGAAGGAAAACATCCACAATTGACGTAGGCAATTTACTCTTCAAATCATCAAGTGGAACCCATAAAGGAAAACATCCACAATCGACGTAGGCAAACCCAGCTCGAACTTGACTTTGATACCAGTTGTTGGGCCCTTTGGGCCCCCACCCAAGCTCTAATACCACTTCTTGGACCCTTCGGGCGCCCCCAAAAGGGATTTTAAACAACCAAAGGAAACTCGCAATAGGTGTCACGGGCCTCTCTTAATCCAAAAGCTAACTCAAGGAATAAGGCTTTTCTATTGGCCTATATACAAGTTACCAACAACATCTACGACCGATGTGAGATAAACCCAACATTAGGGAGGCGACGGGGATGTTGAGGTGGGTCTCGATCAGGGCGGAGAGCTCGCCGACGGTGGTGGGACATGAAGGCGGCGTTGGTGTGGAGGAGGCTCCTGCTGTGGAGCAAGGCGTAGTAGTAGCAGGTGTCGAAATGGTCGAGGGTGATGGGTCTAGTGCCGTCAGTAGGACGAAGGGCGGCCGGCAAGAGAGAGGTGGGCAGTTGTTATTGAGGAACTCGCCGTAGTCTGGATCCAAGCTTGAATCTTGGTCACCTTTTCCGATGAAGTTGTAGAGCTCGTAGAGTTGAGGGTGGGCAACTCCAACTGTATGATCACCTAATATATCCAAATTGTTGAATGATTTGTTTTAACACAAGCCTAATAGTATTACTTATATGTAATCATGATAATTATAGTATTATTTATATGTAATCATGATAATTATAGTATTATTTATATGTAATCATAACACTTAATATAATGAGATTGCTTAGTTGTCGAACAATCGATCAAATATCATCGGCACCAAATGTGCGAGTGTGTTTTTCTCTCTCCAAAGTATCCAAATATAGCACCAAAAAATGCAATTCTGGATATCAAAATCCCAATAAGAGTAAGCAGATAATTAGGGCTTGTAAGTTGCACAACCCATTTTAAGTATAAATTGACGGGCTTAAGTTGTTCCTTGATATCAATTAACCTAATTTCAAGATGCAAAATCCTACTTATGATCTTATCCCTCCATTTATAGGAGGCGAAACTAATTTGTAAATTTCTTAGCATCAAAACTCCTCTTCTAAGCCCACGTGATAATTCATTTCACGACCCACAATCCAATATGGTTTTAAATCAGCTCTTATATCTAAAACAATGTTGCTTGAGTATAAATTAATAAATTTAAATCATCTCTTCAAAATGCTACAATAAAAATTTATAAGCACACACAAAATCCATTAAATATTGTAAGCGGGTCCAAATATACGGGAGGGCTCGTATTATAAGGGTACAAAATCATTTACACTATCTCTTACATGGAGTCAACGATATATATTCGTATTAATTAATCTTGAGAAATATAAACACATCCCTTCTCTGCCTTTGTTTATTCTCATTTGACACACCTGTGTTTCTCTTCAAGTTAGATAGATTGAAGCTTTGCATGTACAAATGCTTGGTACTTATATTTACGGACCATCAAAGTCTCTAATTGTTTTGATGGATTGAGATTGTTTAATCACCAAATTCTGCAACCAGGTCTGTGACATCTAGACCTTTGTTCTCAAATAAGATTTTGAGAGTGGTGAAGTTGGAGTAGGGATGTGGTCTGTTGCATGGGACTTCGGATAGGCGTGAGATGAACCCATTTCTTCTTCCTGTATTAACTGGGTATAATGGCCTCTAAAACTGTTCATATAATACAGCTCAAATCCCAGACAAACTTCACTTTAGCATGAGAATTTTACAAAGAGGAAGATAGTAATGGTGGTGAGTGAGTTGATTACTTGAAAGGAAACAACATCTCTAGCAGATAAAGCTACGATATCAGCACAAGAGACAACACCAGGGCATTCCTGCTCTAGCCGTTGTTTGATGTCTTCAACTTTGCTCCATGCAAGACCAAACCTGTTGGTATTCTCCGCCGTCTCTGGAACCTCATCTTGGAACTGGGTGAGTAGTATGGATCCATCACAACCCTACAATATAATTTTATTAGCATAAATATTGCAGTTTATTACAAAAATACTACAATATGCATAGCTTGCTTTATACATCCTTACCCTGACAAAACAATCAACAAAATGCTGCTTCAGAAACTTTGGGCTAACTGATGGGAAGCCCTGGATCATTCCCCATGTCATCTCCCTCACAATCTCCTCTGCCAATGGACACGTGCAGTTGTAGAAGTTCAATTTCAGACCGAAATTTTGGTCTTTACTACCATTTGATAGATGAGCAGACAGTGCCAATACCAGAAACAAGATTGCAAGAATGCTTCCTTTCATCTTCCCTAGCATACCCATGATCTGGGCTTGACTACTACAGACAACTGACTGTAACCAGCTGCAATTGATCCTAGGGTCCATTTTGAATTGATGGTCAATGGATTGAAACATTTGCTTATTGATAGTTGGGTTACCGGCAGTCAAATGGGTTGTACTTCTTTTGTAAATGCATAAAATATAAATTTTATTTTGAACAAAAATTAAGATTTTACAAATTTGGTTAATTGAAAGGGATAAAAGTAACGTAAAATGCTTTTCTTCTTTGATTTTTGGGGTTTTCCACGTAAAATTGGTTTGTCTGATCTCTCTATTTGTTTAGTATTTCTCATCCTTACGTGTTAAAATATGGGATTTGTATTTGGATTGTTTTGTTAATCCCAACAAGTGGTATCATAGTCAGGTTTGCAAGCTTTGGTTGTTGATGATATTGAATGCCTTCTAGGTGTTCGACGAAATTTCTAAGAGCCTAGTTGGTATTTTTGTGATTTATATTTCAACAAGATGGCCGATGAGAAGCATGTTAAGATGATATATCTTAAGGGACGAGTAACTGTCACTATTGAAAAGGAAAGATGATTGATTATTTATATTTCAAGGAATTATATGAACCTATCACTAGTCCAAAACTAGCAAAGGTGACTAAAAAAGACCAGAATAAGTTGGATAGGAAGGCTATGACCTGTTTGAAACAATGAGTAGATGAAGTTGTGTAACATCATGTTTCTGAATTGACATCCTCAAAAGCAATATGAAATAAATTTTAAGAAGTTTATGAGAAGAATACTACTAGAAACAAGACTCTTTTGATAAGGAAATTAGCGAATTTGAAGTATACGAATGAAAGTAATATAAGTGAGCATCTCCATGAGATGAAGAGTATTATTATTCAACTTGTCAGGATGAAGATGACTCTAGATGAGGAATGTTAAGCTATCCTGCTCCTCAACACTTTGCCAGAGAGTTGGGAAACATTGGTGATCTCTTTGAGCAATGCTACTCCAAATGGAAAACTCATAATGGATATGGTAACAAGCAGTTTATTGAATGAAAAGGTGAGAGAAAATCTCTACCAACTTCAGGGTCTCATGCATTAGTGTCAGAAGAGGCAAGAGGTAGATCGAGAAATAGAGACACAGACAGAAGGGACAAGAGTCGAGGAAGGTCTAAATTTATAAAGCACTTGAAGTGTTATTATTATGACAAGATAGGTCATATCAAGAAGGATTGTTAAAAACTCAAGAAAAACTTGAAAAATAAAGACAATAAGGATCAAAGAAAAACAAATACAAATGTTGTACATTATGACATGGTGATTCTTTTTTATTGTGGGAATGATTGTTTGATGGTTGATTGTGAAGTTAGTTGGGTGACTCAGGAGCATCATTTCATGCAACTATAAATAAAAATTTCTTTACTACCTATGAATCTTCAAATTTAGGTATAATGAAGATAAGAAATAGTGATACTTCCAAAATTGTGGGACTTGGAAATGTGCATATAGTAACAAACATGGGTTACAAATTTGTGCTTAAAAATATCAAACATATTCTAGATTTGAGGATGAGTTTGTTGTCAACTGAAGTATTTGATGATGAAGTATTTGGTTTACAATTTGCACAAGGTGTGTGGAAACTTGTGAAAGGTTATCTTGTTGTTGCTAAAGGGAAGAAATGTTGCAGTTTGTACATGACTGAGATAAATTTAGTTCGAGAGGAGGTTAATATTTCCTCATTTGATTCCATTGCGGATTTGTGGTACCATCGATTGGGACACATGAGTGAGAAGGGACTAGAGACTTTAAAGAAGTTAAATCTCCTTCCCAAGGTTAAGGACATCAAAATTAGTCCTTGTGACTATTGTTTGGTGGGCAAACAATGTAGGACATCCTTTGCAAGCACAAGTACAAGAAAGTTAGAAGTTCTTGAGTTGGTATACACTGATGTGTGTGGGCCTATGGAGGTAAATTTTTTGGCGGTTGTATTTATTTTGTCAATTTTATTGATGATACTTCTAGGAAGGTGTAGGCTTATGGCATGAAAAATAAAAGTGACATTTTTGGCATCTTTAAGAATTTTCATGTATTGGTTAAAAGAGAAATTGGTAAACCTTTGAAATGCCTTAGAAGTGATAATGTTGGTGAATATTGTTCAGTTGAGTTTGATGAATATTGTAGAAAGCATGAGAAGACAGTTCCTTATACTCCTCAACATAATGGAGTGGCTGAAAGGATGAACAAGACCATCTCTGAAAGGATGAGAAAGTATGTTGTTTTTAGCTAAGTTGCCTAAAAGCTTATGGGGTGAGGCCATGAGCACATCTTGTTATTTGATCAACAGTTCTCCCACATATGCTCTGGATAATGATGTACCAGAAAGGGTTTGGAGTGATAAAAAGGTTAGTTATTCTCATTTGAGAGTCTTTGGCTGTAAGGCTTTTCACATGTGCCTAAGGAACAAAGGGTTAAGCTTGACTCTAGATCCGTGGAATGTATTTTTCTAGGATATGGTGATGATAAGTTTGGATACAAACTTTGGGATCTTAAGAATAGAAAACTAATTCGAAGCAGAGATGTAGTTTTCAAGGATGACCAAACAGTTGAAGACTTTGGCAAGGAAGAAGTTCCTCAAACTAAATCTCAAGAAAGCTTGAAAAAGATAAAAGATCATTCAACCTCAACTAGAAATGAAGAGATGGTTTAAGATGACATAATTATTTCCCCACCTAGTGATGATGAGGTTGAGGATGTGGTGTCTGATAATATTTCTAATGGGTTTGTTGATAATGTTGGACAAGAACATGGAGATTCTGATCAAGGGCAGCCAACTAATGTGAGGAGATCAACTCATGAACCATTCCATCAACAAGATATCCATCATCAGAATATGTAACAATTACTAAATGTGGAGAACCAGAGAATTTTAGTGAGGTCAAAGCTCATGTAGAAAAGGAGAAGTGGTTGAAGGCAATGTAAGATAAGATAAAATCTTTGCATGATAATCACACCTATTAGTTGATGTATCTTCCTAAAGGGAAGAGAGGATTGAGGAACAAATGGATCTACAAGATCAAATATGAAGAAAACAACGCATAACCAAGGTACAAAGCAAGGTTGGTGGTGAAAGGCTTCGGACAGAAAAAAGGTATTGATTTCGATGAAAATTTTTCTCCTGTTGTTAAAATATCTTCTATTAGAATTGTTTAGACTTTAGTTGCAAGTTTGGATTTACAAGTTGAACAGTTAGATGTGAAGACGGTCTTTCTTCATAGTGATCTTGAAGAGACCATAAACATAGAGCAACCAAAGGGTTTTAAAGTTAGAGGAAAGAAACAGATAGTGTGTGTTAGAATATTTTCAATAGCATGCAAGTATACATGGTTGAAACAAGTAATAGAATGATAAATTCAAATATCGTCCCACAGGGAGATAAATTTCCTTAAATTAATTAAAGAAAATAAAATGAAGAACAAAACAAAGACAACCGACTTAACTAAATCTAAGTAATATTTTTAAATTAAAGGCGAAGTTAAAATGATAAAACTCGTTCTAGAGTCGAATTTCCCTTAACATGAATTTAATCTTCATCAAATCTTACTCTTATCTTTTATTCCCTCGGATTATCGATCTAGGATAATTATATGATATGGTGGCTCCTGCTCCTTCATGCTTCTATTATTTTGCCTCAATTTCTACCTCTCGGTGATAATTGATTAATCAACAAAATAATGCATTAAGAATTGCCTTACAATCGCATACGGTGTTGTGTATCTTCCGGCCACAACGACAAATAAGTCAAAAGACTCGTCGTATGATGAATTACCAATGACTAATCTAATTAATTTCTCCCGAAATCTAATTAAACCTCGTGATCTAAGAAATAGGTGATCAATCTATTCTTAGCATTAAGAATATAACAATTCAAACAATCCGATTGAATAAAAGAGTAAAAGCTTGAAATAAATTCAATTAAATCATGTTAAGTTCCACTCTTCTCTAGAACGAAATAAAAGACTACTCCATAATAAAAATAAAAAATAATATAAAGAAGAAACTAATTTGTATTATGAAAGAGAAAAAATTACAAAATGAAAACTACTTCTTTCACTACACTCCGAAGCCAAGAGATAAGATGTCATATATAACAAATGGCTACCCATTTATATCGAAGTAGAGATACAAGAATTCGAAGAGGGTGTTCACAAATCGACGTAGTCTAATTAATTATGATATGCCTTCAAGTTTCCAATTCCTCAACTCCATTGAACACGACAACTTGGCTTAATTTATTCATCTTTTTATGCATTGAAACACTAAAATTAAGCATATCTAATAAAATATTAATTAACTAAAAAATTAAAGTAAAATATCACTTAATTAATAATGTTTATACCTGAAAAGTATGAAATCATATTAAAAATATGGGTAAATATTATATATTTTAAACACTTAACAGTGTGCAAACTGAAAAAGAGTTTGTATGGTTTGAAGTAAGCTCCTCGACAGTGGTACAAAAAGTTTAATTCTTTTATGAAAAAGAATGGGTACAAGAAGTCTATTTCTGATCACTATGTGTTCATCAAGAGGTTTGTTGATGGTGACTTTATTATTTTATTGCTTTATGTGGATGGCATGTTGATTGTAGGACATGATGGAGCCAAGATTACAAATTTAAAGAACTTGAATAAATCCTTTGCAATGAAGGATTTAGGACCGACAAAGCAAATCTTGGTACATTCGGCGTGACAGGGGAGCTAGAAAACATTGGGTGTCACAAAAAAGTACATAGAAAAGGTACTTGAAAAATTCAACATGAAATATGCAAAGCCGGTTAGAGTTCCACTCAGGGGTCGTTTCAAGTTGAAGAAAAGTGACTTAAGTGAAACAGAGATGAAAGAAATAGTAAAGGTTCCTTATGCTTCTGTGGTTGGTAATTTGATGTATGTTATAGTTTGTACAAGGCCTGATACAACATATGCAGTTGGAATGATTAGCAAACATTTAGCAAATCTAAGCAAAGAATATTAGCAAGCAGTTAAATGGATAATGAGGTACTTGAGAGGTACATCCAAAATGTGTTAGTGTTTTGGAAATGATAAACCTTTGTTGGTTAGCTACATAAATGCAGACATGACAGGTGACTTAGAGATAAGAAAGTCAACATTTGGGTTTGTTATTAATTTTGCTAATGAGGCTGTGTCTTAGTAGTCTAGGTTACAAAAGTGTATTGTGTTATCCACAACTGAAGCAGAATTTATTGCTAATACAGAAGCTTGCAAGGAAATGCTATGGACGAAGAGATTTTTGGATGAAATTGGTATTAAACAAGAAATATACATGGTACACTATAATAGCCCGAGTGCAATTCAGCTGAATAAGAATTCAAGTTTTCATTCAAGGAGTAAACACATTGATGTGAGATGTCACTGAATAAGAGATATGTTGGAAAGTAAATCTCTTGAGCTAACAAAAATTTATACTGAAAGTAATGTTTCAAACATGATGACTAAAATTGTGTCAAAGGAGAAACATGTTTATTACAAGAATGGAGTAGGCATGGATAGAACTTGCTATGCCAGGTAGAGGTATATCATGGAGTTGGGAATGTGAGGTTTGTTGGGTTGTCCCTCCTTAGTAAATACATGAAATAGAAACCCTATTTTAGGTAAAAATTAAGATTTTACAAATTTGGTTAGTTAAAAGGAATAAAAATAACGCACTGACGTTTTTTTTCTTTGGTTTTTTGGGATTTTGCTTTTTGGAGAAAAAAAGGCCAGAGAGGAGAAAGGAAATTTGTGTGGATTGAAGGAAGGTGAATGTTTTGTAGAGATTTGTTTACAATCACAATGGTAACCTTGCGAGGATTTTAATATGTAATTCTCTATTCATTTCTTTTTGTAGTTAATACCAATTTTATAAAAAATATAGTAAATTTGTATTAAGGAGTTTGCTCTCTTACGAATCTTTTTTGTATCAAAATTATGATGTATTGAATTTGATTTGTTCATTTACTATGTAGTTTTTTCCTCAAATTTGGAATTTTTCATGTAAAATTAATTTGTCTAATCTTTTTATTTATTTGATACTTTTCATCCATATGTGTTAAAATATGAGATTTATATTTGGCTTATTTAATTAATCCCAACACATAGTTGGGTTAATGGGCACCCAAACTATAAAATAGTTGAGTGCATTTAAACGGAGGGAAGGTATACAGCTAGTTCAACTTCACACTTTGCTGTCAGACAAAAGGGTCTATATGCAGTAATTGAGAGTTTGGGAATGCACGGATAAGTCCATCTGACTTTTGTTAGATCATGATGGTTGAAGCAAATTTCGGTTGAATAAGTCCATCTGACTTTTGTGAGATTATGATGGTTGAAGCAAATTTCGGTTGAATATTAAAATATTCTCTACTTTAAGGTTCAGTCTTTTGTGTGCTTTTGCATGCATGACATGTGGATTGCGTATTATCATGCTAAACTTCAGAGATTGGAGTAAACTTGTAAGCAGGACCCCTAAACACATTTCGATATTTCAGACTTTATATGTGGCATTTTTGTTTTCAATTAAATAAACAGTTATAATACCAATAAATCATGAAAATATTCCACTTATATATGAAGTTAAACATCTCTCAGACGTGTTAAGAGGCGTAACTACTGTACAAAATCACCTTATCGCTATTAGCAAAGAAAAACATTTTTTCCCATAATATATATATTTTATTTATATGTTATTGATTTTCTTATTAAAGTATTTTCTATATATTAGGTATTGAGCAAGCAAAAGAAAGAGGTGTTTTTATGTCTCATTTTAATGTTTTTTTAAGGAAGGAAAATATGCTTAGTTTAATTTTAGTATAACAGTTACCAAAGAAAAGAGAGAAAGCATAACTTATGCCATTTTTTGTTAGAATCACAATTCTAAATGTACTAAGATGGAAATCTCAATTCCGTACTTAGGATTCCGATTCTCCCTTGTGAAAACGCCGAGCTCCCTCCGATCCTCATCAATGGCGGCGCCGTCTACCTTCCATACCCCGGCCAGGTCCGCCACCAACCTGTCAATTTGCATGCTCAGTCTCGTTGGAAACTCTCAGTTTGATCTGTCTTGTGGATTTTGTTTGCGGGTTTGTGCTGTTGTAGGGGGGTGGAGATGGCGTTGCGGACGAGGGTTGGAGGTCTGCTGCCCCTGTCTGGGTTTTACTATTTCACTACCAGCGGGGCCGCCGTTGCCTCTGGAAATGCTGTCACTCACCCCTTAGGTTTCTTGCTTGTTCATTTTATCTTGAAAAGCTTAATTCCATGTGTTGATTTCAGGTTTTTGTTGTGTTGCATTTGTTGTGCGTACGAACTAGCTTATGTGTTGGGTGCCACCATTTACTGTAGAAAATTGATTTTATTGGGCGGTTCAACATGGTAAAGTCTGATGTATGGGTTAAGGGTAGATAAAACTGTCTAACCTGGCTCTGGTAGCATGTGAAGTGGAAAATATTCTGTTCAAATTGGTATGCTTGTGTTCATGTGTAAGATATGGACAAGAAAAGTTCCACATATCATGTACTGAAGCTGGAAGTAAAATAAAGGGTACAACAATGATCGGGTTGATGGTAAATATGGTTGAATGTGAGGTGTGCATGATGTAGGGCATCCGGTAGGATTTAATACTTATGAGTTTATGTCATTTTGTTTTTCTAGTGATATTGTGTACGATGGCACACAAGAAGATTTATGCCGTCAACCCCAACCCAGGGTAAGGTCAAAGGAGAAGAATAAGAATAAGAAGAAGATGTATTTTTCTTGTTCTAGGGATGTATTTGTAATTTTCTTGGTTTGTTCTTGGAGTATTTTGAGGACTTATTTTATTAGGGTTCGTTAATAATTGCCAATAAATAAATGGCTATCTCGTTGTGCATAGGCAAGACTTTGATATATTGATTATGGTTGTCTGCCCTTTCCCTATTTTAGTTTAGATCTTTTATATCTTTACAATTTAGTTCTTTAATTTTCTTAAGGTAGATGTCAATTAAGATAATCTCCTATTGTATTTAAGCATCAATTGGTGGAAATTTGACAAAGAACACGGTGGTGATGGAGATGAGGCTGCGGATTAGCAATGGCTGCATGGATCTTATAGCAATGATGAGAAAGGCAGCAACATTTTTGGGGGTTGATGGAGAAGTGGGCAAAGGCTGTGGGAGAAACTGGGTTGAAGTGGTGGTTGGCAATGGTGGCCTTTTTTTTCCACGATCCAACTGGCACCAAAAGTTTGGAGCCAGCCATTGGCAGATGGATGACAATGGCATCTGCAGGAATTGATGCTGAAATGCAAAAGGGGTGATTTAAATGAACCGCTACTCCTTCTACCGGATACCCAAAGGATGTTGGAGATATAAACCCTAAATTGGGATCCATGTGATTACAAATGACAAAATCTTTTATTGCCGGATGCCCTTCTTGACTCTAACCTTCCTCCGTTATCTGGCCTTGGGACCGGCAATACATAAGCATTAACGAAGTTAAATGGAGAAATGGCACACGACAGATCGCTTCATATTTATAAGCGAACAAAAGAATAATCACTTATTTCTCAAAGTATCTTAACAATGGAATATAAAATTACATACTAATCCCTAACATAATAAAATGTATATAAAAAAATCCTAAATAAGAAATTCCACTAAATGCCCCGCACCAGTGCATATTGATACTTGACAGTGTGTGAAGATCGTAATATTCGGGATCATCAATATTGTCACTTGTAACTTCTTTCATTTATTGTTGATTATGTTGGAAATGGACTCCGTAAATAATCAAAAAAGCTATATTCTGTCTTTAGTGTAGATGTGTTGTTGATGATAAGTATTCTTGGAAAGTACAAAAACAAGGTGATTACGGGAACCACTTTCGTTTACTGTTTACTCCAAAGGCTCAGGCTGTAGGTTTATGCTAAATGTGCTTATTTCTTTTATTTACTAGATTTTGGGACTAGAGGTCTCAATGATTCAATATGGAAATATTACTGAGAAAAGTCTTGTCATAGGCATATATGAAATTGCTAAGGCACCAAAAACAACTTTTTTTCCCCCATCTGCATTGTTTGTTGTTGTCAGTAATAATATCGAAAGGTATACAGTAGTTTTTTGCACTTCCCTTCAAAATCAATGTGTACAAGGATATGATGAAATGTGACACACTTAAGGAAATAACAATGTCCAAGGTATGTAATTAATCACGATCATGCAATAGATCGTTTTTAAGAAGTACAACCAATATACAACAGACCTGCCATTCCTTGTGAGTGCAATGGACACATAAAATATCTCGTCTGTGAAAACTCGAACAAAATCAAGAAGGGAAGTGGAGGAATTGACCTGTCAAAAGACAACATTTTATTGAATCATGAAGGCATTTATAGAGCAAAGCTTATGAGTGAACATGGTTATAAAGGTTTCGACCATTTATGATTGAGTTTAGTGGTTGAAAACATCATTATTAGATGTGTGTAAGGTCTGTTGTGGACTTCTCTTTGAAATATTGTAATTGCACCTAAAATGTGTTTTTTTGTTTTTTTAATCTGGAAATTTCTTGTCTGTCTGTATCATGTGCTTCTTCATCCTTTTTCTGCATTTTCTGTTTATTTGTGTAATTGATCCTGTTCAAAAGGTTTGATATTTCTTCTTCCCCACTATCTTGTGTTCTATGCAGAGGTGTATTCCATTTTAACATTTAAACTGCAGATGTTCTTAAAGTTAGGCTTCAGATGTAGCTGGTTGATCAAAGAGGTCCCTTAATTGGACTGGTATGATATTCTTTTTTTTTTTGCTATCATTTCTTGTCATTGAAAAATTTTCCGTTCATAACTAAAGTTATTTTTTTTCTTATATATATTCCACAGGGAAAACTATTTACAGAAATGGTGAAAACTGAAGGCCCTGGGTCACTTTACCTGGGATTGGCACCTTCTCTTACCAAAGCAGTTACATATGGTGGTCTTCGCTTGGGTTTGTTTGAACCTTCAATGTTTGCGAGATGATGTTGGGATCAACCAACATATTTACAAAATTTGCATCTGGAGCCTTTTCTGGCGTTGTCGCTACTCTAATTGCTAATCCAACAGAAGTTTTGAAGGTGAGCAGATTTTCTAGGCATTATGTTTAAAGTTCCTATTGACCTAGAACTTATCATACTGAGCACAATGATGTGGAGCCAATGGCCGAGCATAAGATGACTGATTGCTTATATAATAGTTCACCCTATAATTGTCTCTTACAAAAAAGATTGGGAAAGCAATAACCTTGTTCTTTTCTTTTCTATTTGACAAGATAACTTTTGACAAAATTAATCAAGGAGCAACTATCAATTGATCCGCAAATGTTTTTTTTTGTTTTACTGAATTATAAGTTATAATTCCTAGGGAAGCAAACAGTTTATAAATGAAAGTTAACTGATCGAATATGCTATTCGTTCACATCAATTGGGACATATTCACTTCATCTGTAGAAAACACACCCCTTGTAGTCGTAGAGGGGAAAATGGGAGTATTGAAAAAATATTCAAATTGAAAGCACGATCCATATCCCTGATGCCATTCCCCTGGAAGGCTGCAATAGTGATGATATTTGTGTGCAATTACATTGTCATTATTTAGTGATTTGAGCTATTTATTTTAACATATTTTCTATCAGATATGCATAATCCCCTTAAGATTTTAACCACCTTCTTGTAAAAGATTGTCTATTAACAATTCTTCTGTGATTCCTGTGAACAACAACGTGCTGTTTTACTATGAGTAATCTTTTTGCGCTTCTGTTGCCTTTAGGTTCGGTTACAGATGAATACCAACTCGAAGAGTGGGACACTGAGAGAGCTCCACAGTATTGTCCATGATGAAGGAATATGAGCAGTATCGAAGGGTGCAGGCCCTGCAATGACTAGAGCTGCAAATTTGGCTGCAGTCGAGGTTGCTACCTACGATGAATCCAAACAGGTGGGATCTACTCCAAGATAGCAATTACATGTTTTTGTTTGTAGGTGTGATGTTTTTTTCCGTATAAAATATTGTCGTCTTGTTTAGGCTTTGATAAAGTGGATACCGCTTGAAGACGGCTTATGCTTACATTTCATGTTATGTGAAAATCCTGGTACTTATTTTAATGTTGACAGACTTTGTCTGTAGAAGGCTTATATTAAATATTCTCGTTGTGCAACATTGTGCATGTGACCAATTTGTGTTGCTATTATGAAAGAGTTTCACACTTTTTCAGCTCAAGTGCAATTGCAGGAACTGTAAGTACCTTATGACTACACCAATGGACATGGTCAAGACTCGTTTGATGTTGCAACTTGGATCTGGAGGTGGTGGGATGTATAAGAATGCGTTTCACTGAGCTTATAAGGTTTGTGTGTGCTATATCACATGAGAGGATAGTGCTTATAACTTATAAACTGTAAAATTGATCTGCAAATTTATGTTTGTTAGTGTGATCAATAACCTGATTATTCAAGAATGATTTGTATATTTATTATGTCCAAATTTTGGCTTGTTCATACCTTTTAATGCCTTGTTATTTACTTGATGTAGCAAATTTGATTTTCTGTTTTCTTTTTGTCATCTACTTTTAGGTTGTATGCACGGATGGGGTCACTTGCACTTTTCAAAGGGTTTTTTTTTTCCCCTTTTTGTGTAGTTTACGTAGAAGCAATATATTTAGAATTTCATAATCTTTGCCAACATATAATTACGTAGGATTGTTGACAATGATTTTCACAAAATTTTTCATACGCTAGTTCATTTGTTGTATTTGCACCATTCATTAATTTTCTGTGACTTATAAATATGTTTGTTCCACATACAACCATTACATTTATTGTTTGCGAGAAACTGAGAAAACTTGCTGGAATGGAGGCTATATGAAAGCGGAAAAAGAACATGTTTTTAGCTTTGTGGGTGTCTGGAGTTGCTCATATTATAAATTATGTCAAAGAATGACTCCAGTAGAAATTAAATCAGGGAATAGCCTCATTCTTTTATGCATATTGTACCATCTTTTACACATTGTACAAGAAGGCTACAAGCATCTAGTGCCATTGTTCAATCACTGAATATTTGATATAGACATTGTTTTCTAGAAGGAAACCGTCGTCCACTGGTACAAGTTTGGTGGACTATCGGCAACCAACCAATCAATAGACATTACAATGTACCAAAGAGCACGTGTTTTACTTTCTAGAATAGTTTGAATCTTGCAATTGTTAAGCACTATGATGCCAAATCAGTGTAAGCTTCTTCTTTCTGTAATTTCATGAATCAATAATGCTCATCCACAAGATAATTAGCAGGTGGAAGAAGTAAAAAGTATGCATAAAAAGTCTGCACAAAGCTTCCAAAACCTTCAGGAAGGAGGCTTAGAAAAGGTAATGTTTGTAAGCCATTCATATAAAAGTGAGTTGTTGGAAGCAACCTCTCCTACATTTCTCGTATATTGTGTGAATTGATGTTTACTTGTTTAATTTGCAGATTTTGCTCTTTCTGCATTTGGAAACTTATATCAAACTAATGAAGAGACCATTTATGGGTCAAGCTCTGATGGTGATGGAACAACGCCTTTTGCCTTATTCTACTCTACAATACAACACTTTGCCCACCTCAACTAAACAAGCATGGAGTTTGTGGCCTGTCCAACATTGGAGACGTGCTAACTGTGTGTGAATATTCAAGAATGCGAATAAAGAAGTGTCATGTTGGATACCGCAATGGGCTCATTTGGGTTTCCTTTTAGAAGAGAAAAGACATGGAAGATAGACTCGTTCCTACCCTTTTTTGCCAACGATAAATTGGTGAGATTAAGTGGTTGCACTTTGCACGTTGCATTTCTATGCCCTTATCAGAAAATCCGGTCGGCCCAGGTCATCTTCTCCGGCGTGTCCATCACCCTGTGCTTTTTCTTACTTTTGGAAACTCCTTACACTTTGAAGATTTTAAGGAGGACGCTTATGGAACACTTCTTCGCATGGTCTTGGTTTCATGGAATTTTGGTAGTGCATTTGGATCCGATCTTATCCTAATTTCCTAAATCAACATTGTAGCTGGTGGCATCATTTCGAGTGGTATGTTTTCCACTGAATTTCGGGGTAGTTTTGCTCAGTTTAAACTCGGGGTAGTATGAAATTTAATTTTAAGAACATGGTATATCAATTTATCATAATCTTGCAAGTTACATATTAATTATTAAATAAAATATACTCTTATCTTGTAATTTTTTTTCTCCTTGAAAATTGTTAAAATGTGTTTACTTTTTTTATTTTAGTTAATATATTTAAGGAAAGGACTCTAAATCTTCTAGACAATACATGTGAAGGAGACAAGCCAAGCTTGTTTAAGCTAAATTAAAGTCAAAATTTCGAAACGAGATTTTATATAATGGACCAAATCAAACACAACTGAGTTATGGTTACAACCTTAAGCTACTTTGTGAATTTTTTAAATTAAGGGAAAATTTATATGAGCTACGCATTTAATTTGAACTATTTTTAGTGGGTTTCATAAAATAATATATATATATATATATATAAAATATGGTACTTAGGTTAATAAAATTTTATCTTTTTTTACATTATTATGACTTATTTTTAAATTTTTAAAAAATGCACAAGTTTATAGATATTTTTAAAATTATTTTTGTTACAATTAATTTGATAATTAAAATAAAAGAGTTAGAAATAATAGATTGTATTGAAATTTTATAATTATGTTTATTATTTATTATTTATTTATCTATGTAAATTTCTAAAATGTGAGACTCGTTAAATTGCTCAAAGTGACAAGTATAGCTCATGTATATAGAGCTCTTAAATTATTTAAGAATATGATTTTGTAAATTTATTGAGTTTTAATTAAAATCAAACTATACAAGGTGTAGCTCATGTATATAGGGTTCTTAAATTATTTAACAAATATGCTTTTGTAAATTTATTGAGTTTTAATTAACCCTACGCTACGTTGCAAACCCTTTTGAATTAATTGAATTAATATATTCTATGCCCTTTAAATTGGTCATCGTGTTTGCTTTTGTAAACATTTTATTAAGTGAGCCAAATTATGTAATAAAAATTTCCTCCATAAGAGGAGATTTTGGCTGCAAGGAAACCCTTTTTAATTAATCGATTATAGTATTGTAGACCACTTTAAATCAATCATTAAATTATTTGCTAATTATGTAGACGTTTTATTAAGCCAGTCAAATCAAATTTCACTAGGCAAAGCCCTTTGAAATATATTAATAATATATATTAATAACATATAAAATTTTAAAAGATATGACTAATTATTTTTTTAATTATAAATAGTGAATATTTATTAAAATTAAATGAAAAATGTCTATTTTTAGAATACAATGGTTTAATAGAAAAATTAAAAATAACTTTATTTTTATGTTGAAAATAAGTAAATTAATTTTAATTAAGCGGGTATTAATGAGTAAAAAATATTGAATAAAATGTTGATACTTTAAATAAAAAATCTTGTATTATGTGTGTATTATTAAGTAAAGAACTTTAGTTCAAATAATATAATTATAAATATATCAATAAATTTTAATAATTTTCTTAAAATTCCTTACTCCGGTAGAATTACATTTCAAAGTTTTCTAAATGATAAATAAATAATAAATTTAAGTAAGTTTAATTGGTTCATGGAGTAATTGTGGGTAGCAATAGGGGTGGATTCAGGTTGGATATGAATCGGATATATCTATATCTATATCCAAAATTTCGAACCCTAATCCGACTAGAATTTGAAGATTATATCTATTTCATTTATCATATTTGTATCTAATCTAATTCGCAAAACAATTATACTGGTTAAAATAATATTAATAATATAAATTTTAATATAAAAATATAGAAAATTAATAATTTATATTATGTTAAATATTTTAAAATATAATTTTACAAAATATCTCCTATTCAAATATATTATTATATATCTAAAAGTCTAAACCCAAATTAAATCCAATACAGTTTTGATTCAGATAAAAACACCTCAAATTTAGGTCGGGTTCACATATATGGGATAACAACCACATCCCAAGTAAGGCGGGAATAAGAGTATACCCTTCTGTCACGGCAGAGAGACCGGACCGGTGTCGAATGGTGAATCTGCTTGGGTGTCAATTTTTTTAATTTCACAATCTGCCGGATGTTTATAATTTTTGTCTTGTTTATTGGGCCTTCCCATCCCATTCATTGCTGGTGGCTACGATGCCACTGAGTCAAAGGGAAAAATCAACAATGGCAGCTCTATTATACTTTCCATTCTTCCCCGAGTGGTGAAAACTGCCAAAGCAGGAAATGTTAGGAATGGATGGACTTCTCATTCATTTTTTATGCAGTCAGTCTCTTATAAAAGGCTTGTTAAGAGTCAAGCACCGAGTCTAAGATCAAAACACACACACACACACACTAAGCATAGTTTTGATGTTGTTTCGACAATGTTTCCGAGTAATACCAACTCTCACGAAACACACGGAAAACAATCAACATCCAACCTAAAGAGAGAGAGATAGATTTGTCACATACCATTCATTTCAATCCACGCGGTGAATTAAGAGCTTCCGAAATTCTTGATGGCAAAGGCCATGGAAGGGGAAGGGGAGGCCATGACCAAGTCGGAGATGGGCAACCTCAATTCTTGTTTTCTGCCCTTTGGCTGTGCTAACAACATTACCATATATTTTTTACTTTTGCGAATTGTGGTTACTTAAATTGAATTGTGCAAAAATTAATAATAATAATTATTATTATTATTATAATAATAATAATTATTATTATTATTATTATTGTAACTTGTTGATTTGTTTTTTGAATCATGTAGAATATTATAAGCAACCTAAAATAATATATTGTTACAAAAATAGGATGCCTGATGGTGATCATAGTTAACCAGGTTTAATAAATTATGCACTTACTTATAAATAATCGGACGAATGAAATTTAAAATAATTTGGCTCAGGCAGCTCAAGCTAATAATGCAATTCTTTAATACTTATGGAGTACACTAACAACAATTTCAATAAGGTAAATCAAGGCTCCCCATCAAACAAACAGCCCCTAATAGTAAGGCAACTTTTTTTATTTTATCTACAATCTACACGACATTAGTAAAATAATTCTTTAGAAATAAATGAATTATGAATTTATTACCCTCTTTTCACATTAAAAGACCATGTATCTTTCTCAAAAATAAAATAACCTTCCACTTACACAACCAACACTCCCATTTTTGTCAATTGATTTAAAAAATCATTAATTTTTCGTATTTGACTAAACAAATTCTATATTTTCATAAAAATGTTTAACTTCTAAGACCAGCATTCCATAAATTTAGTTATTTTATACTACTAAGTTAGCATTAAATTATATACATCAAAAATTTAAATTCGATCACGAGTACTTTACAATAGGGAATTTGGTTAGATTATTTTGTGTTTATTTATAGTCAAAATATAAAATAGTAATAATAATAATAAATAAATAAAAAGTGTTTAATAAAACTTTGACAAAACATAAAGTGGAAGGTTGTTTCTATAAAATTTCACAAAACGTAAGAAAAAACAACTCTAGCCCTATCCGTTTTTATTCTAATATTCGTCCCTCTCCCTTGGGTCAAATATAATAAAATAAAAAATGTGATAGAATTATTTAAAAATTTTATTTTATAAAAAAACTCCAATTTTCAACAGAAAGCATTGGTTAAAAAATATCAGTGCAGAAAACGCAAAGCATCTCTGCCCACCTTCAACGAAGGGCTGCTACTCTACTATGCGTTGAACCGTTGAACAGCTCCCACTGTTTTCCGCCATTTCTTCAATCCTTCTAGAAATCCCAACACCCGCCGTCGAGCTTCCCCTTCCACCTTTTTTTTACTTTTATCAACATCACATTCATATGTCACAAACCAAAATCACCACACCCATATCTTATGACATATATATATATATATATAAAGTTCGTCTACGTTGGTTGGAAATGTTTGCATGGTCATGGTAAAACATATGCCACACGTTGATCAGATGCATATATATTGAACGTGTTGGGATTAAGATCATACCTACGCACTAGATTCAGACTCCGGGTTTTGATTGGGATTTAGATTCGGACGCTTAGATTTCGTACCGGAATCTGTTTATGGGAGTCGATCAGAGTTGTGGGTTGGTGGAGCCTTGTGGGTCGATGGCGTCTTGCGCCGAGTTTGAGGTGAGCGGCGACTCGGAATCGGCGGCGCCGGTGGAGGAAGGTGGCGGGTGGCTGGCCGGCCGCGGACGCGACGAGGATTGCGACGACGCGCAGTCGTGCAGCGGCGATTCGTGGGAGGGCAGGTTTGGGTTGTGCTGCGGTGGGAGCGTGGTGGAGGACGAGGTGATGGAGGTGGAGGAAGATGAGGGGGAAGGTTGGTGCTTGCAGATTGGTGGGGAGGGGGAGTTGGAAGAGGAAGAGGAGGATGGTGTTGTGGGTAGCGGCGAGAGGAGGAGGGATGGGAAGGAGCAGCAGAGGTTGGTGACCGAGGAGATGGAGGATCGGCTTTTCTGGGAGCGGTGCTTGGCCACCGGATATTGATTTCACCGAAAAGAGAAGAAAAAAATTCAATCTTTTTTCCTGGTGATACAATTGTATTATTGTTCTTGAATCTTTGGTTTTTTCAACATTTTGTATAAATTATTATTGACTAAATTGAAAGATTGAATTTTTATTTTTTGATTTATTGAGTGTAAACTGTTCTTGAATCGTTGCTTTCTTCTTTCAGCATTTTCGATGTTGGTGATGATTGAAAATTTTTCACAATGGCATAAATATCTTATCGATATGATTGAAAGAAAGAAATTTTTTCTTGTTCGTTTGATGTGGTTCCGGAGCCAGATGGGAGAGATTCTGCAATCACCATTGATGAGCTTGAAACAGCTACAGCTGGTTCATGCTCAATTTGTGGTGAAACAGCTACAGCTTGACTATGCTAGATCTGCCCAACCCGATCAAGCTTTTTCATTTTATGTGGATCATATGAGTGTTGTCCCTCCCAACAATTTCACCTTCCAATTCTTGCTCAAAGCTTTCTCCAAATCAAAGTCGATGGTCAGGTGTGTACGGGTTCATTCGGCCATGTTCAAGCATGGTTTTGGGGAGTACATGTTCGTTCAGAATGCGGTTCTCCATTGCTATGTGGTATGTGGGACATTGGAGGAGGCTCGGAAGATGTTCGATGGTATGGACCAACGAGACAGTCGTCGCGTTTATTTCTATGATTCATGGACATGTTGAATCTGGTGACATAATTTCGGCGTTGGAGCTCTTCTCCCAGGTGGGTGTGCCCAATGTTGTTACTTGGATTGCCATGGTTGTGGGATTTGCAAAGCAGGGGATTTGGATGAAGCAAGGAGGATTTTTATCAAATGCCAGAGAAGGATTTGGTTTCGTGGAATGTTGTCATATCCAGCCATGTGCAAAATCGGCGACCTGTCGACGCCTTGCATCTCTTTGGCCGATTCCAACGAGAGAATTTCCGTCCTAGTGCAGTTACTATTGCTACTGTGATATCAGCTTGTGCTAGTGTGGGAGCTTTGGATTCTGGGAAATGGGTGCATCTATACATTAGCAAGAACAGACTTAGATTGGATCCTTTCCTTGGTTCTTCTCTTATTGATATGTATTCAAAATGTGGAGCAGCTAATCTAGCTTTAGAAGTTTTTGAGCAGTTAAATGAGAGGAATACATGTACATAGAATGCACTGCTCAATGGGTTGGCCATGAATGGCCATGCCAAGGAAACTCTGGAGTGGTTTGTTAAAATGAGACTCGACAGGAGGGTTATACCAGATGAAGTTACATTTGTAGCAGTTCTTTTAGCCTGCAGTCATGGAGGGTTTGTAGAACAAGGGAAACTGCATTTTTACTGCACCATGAAGGAGTATGGAGGTTCCCTGTTGGTAGAGCATTATGCTTGTGTTGTTGATCTTCTTGGTAGGGCTGGACTAATCAAGGAAGCAGAGGAGATAATCAGGAGCATGAATATTGAACCAGACATTGTTATCTGGAGGGCACTGCTTGGAGGCAGCAAGCTTCATAAAAATGTTGAGGTTGCAGAGAGAGTAGTCAAAAAAATGGAAGCAAGAAGCAGTGGAGACTATGTGCTTTCTTCAAACTTGAAATCTTCAATAGGTCGACAGGAAGATGCCGTGAAAGTAAGAAAAATGATGAAGGAGAGAGGAATCAAGAAAGTGCCCGAATGCGGTTCAATTGTCATTGACAACACAATCCATGAGCTCATCTCTGGAGATAGGTCTCACCCTCTGTACAATGAGATCACAGCCAAGCTTGAGGAGCTGATTAAGAAGATGGCCGATGATGGGTACTTGGCAGACACTTCAATGGTATTGTATGACATTGATGAAGAAGAGAAAGAGCAATCTCTTGGCCACCACAGTGAAAAACTAGCAATTTGTCTTGGCCTTATCAGCACTCCTCCACGATCAACGTTAAGAATTGTGAAAAATCTTTGGGTATGCAATGACTGTCACAATGTAACAAAATTCATATCAAAGATCTGCAACAGGGAACTTGTCGTTCGAGACAGGGTCAGATTCCATCACTTAAAGGATGGTATCTGTTCTTGTAATGACTATTGGTTGCAGAGATTGCCAAAATGGACGTACAGATCAAAAGTCTTTCATTGTTTCATCAACAGATCATCGCAAATGTTTCAACAGACTAAGTTGGAAACACTGCAGTCACTAGCAATCAATTGCAAGCAACCCTGTTAGCAACCATATAACATTGAAGCCAGACGTTGTGTAAAAAGTTTGGCCATCTTGCAAGATGTGTAATTCCATTTGCAATTTCCTATTTCCAAAAATGAGTTGTGGGCATTGGTCCTAATCTAGGATCAGGCAATTACTAATGATAAAAGTTTTGATGGTTGGATGTCCTTGGCAGTATATGAGCATTGGCATAGCAGTTGTTATTATTATTATTATTATTATTATTATTAACAACCTAAATTTATTAGTGTATTAGTGACTGTATTGATGTGGGGCAATTACCGGAGAACAATAGATGGATAAACGAAAACTTCCCAGAAAATTATGGGATCTTGATGTTGATCTACTCAAATATGGCACATTGAGACTCTAGAAACGCGTATTTCAGGGATGTTAGGTTTGTAATAATAACTAATTTCTCATGATCAATCCATGATTGTACGAATCGGAATCGGAATCGGTTTTCCAGGGAGTCGGAGTCGGAATCAGGAATCGGTCTGAATCGGCCAAGAATCGGTTCAGTTGAATCGGTCTAAATTAATTTAATCGGTCATATATAATAATTTGATAATTTATAATATAAATATATTAAAATTGGGTATTGATGTTATTTTGATATTATTCTGTGTATTATAGTTTCTGATATTTTTAAATATTTTTTAAGATTTTTTTAAATTATTTAGAATTAATTATTATTTTTGACTCGAGTTAGACTCGAGTCAACTTTTAATTACGAGAATGCCACTCATTACCCCGCCGCCGCCGCCGCCCGGTCGGCGGCGAGTCTCGGCGGCGATGTCGGAGGATGTCGGCAGCCCGGTCGGACGAACAGTCGGCGGCCCGCAGCCGGCAGCGAGTCGGCGGCGATTCGTGCGTCACAGCCCGATTCGGTCCGGCCACACGTCGGCGGCGACGTTGCGATCGGTACGGTCGGCGGCGAGCCCGGAGTCGGGGAGCACGGCGGAGGGCGGAAACGGGGCGGCGGCGGGCGGAGGAGCGGCGGCGGCGTGGGGGAGCGGGTTTGATTTTAGGTTTTTAAAATCCAAATTACCATTTTACCCATGCTTAAATAATTTAATAAAAATCATACCTAGGATATTTTAGTAATTTCATAAAAAAACCGATTCCGATTCCGAGTTAAATCGGTCGGAATCGGCGAACTCGGCCGATTCGGGGCTGACCGAGTTGGCCCCGAAATCGGATCGGCGCGATGCCGACCCGATTTAAATCGGCACGGAATCGGCCGATTCGTGCATTATGGGATCAATCTGTTCCGAATTTCAGTCAGGAGAAAATTAAAGCAAAATTAATGATGTTACAACATCCATTTAAACTGCCAAAGGGCATTTCTAATGAGAACATAAATTGGTTAGATTAATCGTATATATTTGCAGTGAATATTATAAAAATGTGAACACAATGCTTCCTTCTATGATATGATATACCCATGTAGAGCCATGCAGTGAGTACTTCTTCGCCCCTTTTTCAAACTGTTTTAACTTTTTCAGGTTTGATAACCTCCACCCAACACTGATCACTGTTGTTGGCGCAAGTTCTATGATGCCTACATGAATCTTGGAAGTGCAAATGATGATAATAACAGTAAAAATCTTAGTTTTAATTTTTTGTACAAACTCACCAAGCAAATAGATCACCGCTGTTAAGTGGAACGTTGAAAATAGAATGATAAACAGCTAAACAAAATAAATAAACTTATAAAAAGGATCATTTTTGTTATCGGCAAGCAACAAAAGCTCGATTTCAGGATCGACGTGCCCAAAACCCGCATCAGATACCCATGCAAATTGCCAATCAGCAGCCAATATATTATCCTTGCCTCCACAAAGTTTGATGATCTTGCATCCTTCATGGGAGAGAGAGCCTTGTTCAGGTAGCATTAGCAAAAGACTCGATGAGTACCACATACCCTTCTGGAACAGGACTTTGAGCAAACACACATTCAGCCAATGCAGACACGTCACTCACACCTAAAAACCCGGCCAGAAAAAGCAGCAAGTGGAAGTCGGATATCCGCTTTACAAATGGACGGTGCTTCATCCGATCCAGGTGGTTCTTCAAGTCCTTCGTCGTCACTGGAATATTCCTATTCTCGATGGGGAAACTGGTTGAAAGCAAACCCTGCATTTTTCGTCACCATGGGATCAATTGTTAGATAAATGCCCTAACAAGAAAAGATTTGAAGACAATGTTGACGATTTACAGCTTCCTAGACATTCTTTTTTCAACCAAATGCTATAATAAAATTTAAATCATTCATATAGTGTTCTTCAATTCAACACATATGCTCAAAAGCATATTTTATTTTTGAAGCAAACTACATTAGTTTTAATAGACAGAGTTTAATTTGCATTCCTGTGATGACACGAAAATCAATAAAATCAAATAACAGTGAAAAGACCTAGCACATAAGTAATAATCTAACACCATGTGAGACTACAAATTCTAGTTTATTTATCACAGTTAAACATATTCCACAATAACCAGAGCAAACATTTTCTGTTATCTAGGGTAACACTTAACACCTTTTGAACAATCAAATATTATACTCCAGTCTAAGCATTATAAAAGATCTTGACCTGATTCATGATTAGAAGGGGCCAATAAGCAAGAACCTACCAAGCCTTCTCTGTCAGCTTTAAAATATTAATCAAGCCAGATTAAATATATATTTCCAGTCACATCTATCAAGTTCAATAGTAATAATCAAAACACAATTTCATTATCTGATTCCTACTTCAATTATCTGACCCGCAACATGCCAAACTTAAGCCAAATGTCCATTGGCATGTAGAGAAATTAGTAGACTGTGAAAAGAGGATTTTAAGGGATACAGTATGACCAGTTACTACTAGTCCTATAAACACATAACCAGAAACTCCTCCATTAGATATTTAAAGAAGCCATGAGGACAAAACATTCAATGCACAAGCAGAAGTAAAAATTGACAAGCAACAGCAGGCTAGTTATAAATATATTGTACAAGCGTTGGACCACAAACACAATTCTCAAAAGAATGGATGCCTTCAAGAATGATAGAAAACAAATAACACCATCATGGATGCTCAGATAGAAATTCAAATAGGGAAAGAACACAAAGAAAACATTGATATGCTAGATCTTATTACAGTTCAGCATAAGGTAGCACCCAAGGGCTTGGAGAAGAAGTATGATGTACACACAATCTTCTTCTTCGTCTTCTTCCACCTGGTACCCAAAGGGTGTCGGGGGCATAAACCCTAAACTAAGAATCCATGCAATTACAAACGGCAAAATTTTTGATGGCCGGATGCTCTTCTTAACACCAACCCTCCTCCTTTATCTGGACTTGGGACTAGCAATGCAAGAGGATTGGAAGAGTTTACACACAACGGATTTATTACAAGTTAGAAACCAATCAGCGAAGAATGCTGTTCGAGAAAATTTTGAGCTGACAAGCTTTAAAGTGCTGTATTTATAAATTTACGTAATTTCGATCAACTTTATCTTCCAAATCAATCACATTTACAAAAGTCATCCAATTATAATTCATTACTGTCAACTGACCCACTAAAAAATCTTTATATCAAACTAATTACTGAGTAGAGTCCTACAAACATATTACCAGTAAGTCTTAACTCATACATCACTGCAATGCTTCCACCTAGCACTTCAGTTTCAAATAAGCATCTAAGCTTAAGTTTAACCCATACCTAAGTTTAAGTAAGATCTAACATAAAGGGGTCAAGATCTAATTGGTAATGTTTTCTTTCTACAACTACATTCTGAACAGCAAACATTACCGGCTACAGTCAGATGTATCTAATATAATCACGAGATGGCACACAACTAGATAAATCAAACTACAGACAACTTAGTGAGGAAGAACGACAGAAAAAAGAACATGGCACATGACAATGATCTGTATATCTGAACTAAATACAAACTTTTGTTCTCTAAATTTGCTAAGTGCTGACAAAAATTGCAACATAACTGTGGAACAAAAGACTCACGCCATCCACTGTAGCAAGGGTTTCAAAACTTGACTCCCATTGAATGTGTACAAGTTAGCAACAAGCCCCAAACCCTAACCCACCATACATCTCTGCAAGGCTTCTTTCTTGCACCACAATTTCAATGAACTTCTAGGGTAACCCATATCTAATGTTTTGAAACATCTAATGGTGAGATCACCAACTAATTAGTAACGTCTTTTCTACTAGAATTTCACCAATACCTAAGATTAAGAAACATCTAATGATAAGGTCTCCATCTAATTGACAAAGTCTTCTTCTCCTCCAATTACCAGCTACAGTCGGACTGATCTAACATCATGAAATAGCATACAGAAAAAGCAAACCCAAACATCAAATGACAAGGTCACCTACTCTTCTTCAGTTTCTTTTGAACATCAAGACTTATCAGATACAGTTAAGACGTACATATTATCATAAAATAACACACAACAAGAGCAATCCCAAACATCTAATGATAAGGTCACCATCAAATTGGGTAATTTCTTCTCTTCTCCAGTTTCTTTTGAAACATCAAGAATTAACAGATACAATTAGACGCATCTAATCGCACAAAATAGTACTCAACAAGAGCAAACCCAAACTAAAAAAGACAACTTTTTTGACATAGATTGAAACAAACAAAAAAAGAAACAAAATTTGAACACATATAGATAAATAAATACCTGGTGATCCATGATTTTGACAACAACGAGGAAGAAATCGTTGTCGACCTCCCTGGTATCCTTCACC
The DNA here is from genome assembly GCA_033002965.1 of Piper betle. Classification (NCBI taxonomy): domain Eukaryota; kingdom Viridiplantae; phylum Streptophyta; class Magnoliopsida; order Piperales; family Piperaceae; genus Piper; species Piper betle. The sequence goes on from JAURVB010003359.1 coordinate 42,709, forward strand.
CCAACCACCACATCCTTCTTCAACTTCGACAGCTTGGGATCTAAACCCTCCAACCCCTCCGTCTCGAACCAATCCTCCTTGAACAGCCGGACGCACACGTCGCTCATCTGGAACGCCTCAAAGTGCACGTCGGCGCCGCCGTCCTCGTTCACCTCGAGCTTCACCACCGCCGTCACCCACTCCGCCAGCCCACTCTCGGCGTGCAGGCCGGCAGCCTGGATCACCTCCAGGTTGGACAGCGTGCAGTCGTCCCGGCTCTGCCCCACGGCCTGCGTGAAGATGAACCCGACCCGCCGCATCCCGAGCCCGGCGGCGATGGCGTCGACGAGCCGCTCCTCGTTGGGGTCGCGGAGGAGGAGGAGCGACGACTCTGTCCCCTGCTGCGGCGGCTCGTAGATGAAGTCGACAGCGACGCCGGCGTCGGAGACGGCGCCGTAGAGGAAGCCACCGCGCTTGACCGCGAAGGCGAGCCCGTCGGCGACGAAGAGCTGGAAGGCGTTGGCGGCGTCGCGGTCGAAGGAAACGGCGGCGCAGCGGGGGACATCCTGACGGCCGACCCGGACCTGCTTGGCGATGAGGTCGTCCATGGTCATCTTGCGGCCGAAGGAGCCAGCGGGGGTGAGGGGGTCGCGCCGGGGACGGAACGGAGGCCGTCGTAGGCGAGGTAGACGATGGAGCCGTGGGAGAGGCCGAGGGCGGCGAGGGTGGCGGCGGGGTCGGCGGCGCGGCTGCGGAGGTCGTCGGGGGTCTTGGCGAGGAGCAGGTTACGGTCGGTGGAGATGGTTTGGGAGGCGACGGGGACGTTGAGGTGGGTCTCGATCAGGGCGGCGAGCTCGCCGACGGTGGTCGCCGGGCCGTCAGCCACCTGTACCCGTTCGAGCCCGTCGCGGCTGCGGACCCTGATCATCATCGCCATCTTCGCCGGCGTCGTCGTGGCCGGAGAATTGGTCCGGCTAGGAGAGGAGGACTTGTTTGGTGCAGTTTGGAGAGTTGGGGGAGAAAAGAGGCGAATATATAATGGGGTGTTCGTCAAGCGACTGCTACTCCAACTCCAACTCCGCTTTCAACCGTCTTCATCGTCTTGTATATATATGTGTATGTATATATATATATATATATATTATTATTATTATATATATATATATATATATATATATTATTATTATTATTATTATTATTATTATTATTATTATTATATTATATTATTATATATTATTATTATTATATATTATTATTATTATTATTATTATTATTATTATTATTATTATTATTATTATTATTATTATTATTTGGAGATTTCTGTAATAATATACAAGTATACCTATAATAATTATAGAGAAAAAAGAAAAAAATGCATTTTTTTTCTTTTATTTTCTTGTTATGAATCATCTTTCTTAATTCTGTCTCCACAATAACTATAAGGGCCTTACTATTTACTTAATTTATAATTTTATTATTATTTTTATAATTAATAATCTATTATAATATAATTTTATTCAAATTAAGAATTTTTGAAAAAATAGTAAATTTTATCGTTATTATTATAATCATATTGCCCAATCAAAAATTAAAAATTGTTACTTAATCATGAATACTTAATTTGATATTTTTACATACTTTGAAATTGCTATTTATTTATTTATTGTTCATTTATTATTAAAAATTACTTGGAATATAATTTTATCCAAATTAAAAATCTTTAAAAGTAATAAATTCCAGTTAGTCAATAAAACTATAATTGAATTACAATTTTTTACTTATTAATACTGACCTATTAAGTTTATAACTTATCTTCAATATATATTTAAAATTATTTTTGATATTTGTATAAATTATTACCAACTAAAAACATATAATTTTTTGTTTAAGTTAAATACATATTTATTGTTTTATGTAAAAATAAATTAATAATATTTTTAGAGTTAATTTTATATGTTATTAATATATTTTATTATTAAGTTTCAAAATGTGCTCAGCACATCAACTTTTTACGTAATTACCTTTTATAGCCCAAAATATTTTAATTTTATCTTGTTTTCTTTATATGAAAATATTAATAACAGATTGGGAGAATTTTAACTTTGGTTAAAATTTGTTACAGGCTTTGTGCAATTTATTGTGTGTTTCTTTTTAACTAGAATTTGCTACTTGTCTTTTATTATTTTGAAATTTTATCTTCAATTTATTAAAAACATTATTAATATTTAACATTAATAATAGCATTGAGGAATCTAATTACATAACAACAAAAAATATAAGCATAAATCAAATATCTTTCTGTTCTTATATGATATGCTCTACAAGTGAATACACTATAACACATAATTTATTAATATAAATAAATAAAATCATTTTTTAATTTGGTATCATCACATGTTCTCTACCTATTTTATAATATTATCCTTTATTTTTATTCGGGCTTAAAATTTCCTCTCTTGTGATCATACTTCACTTCAAATTGAGGATTGCCTAAAGATCGTTGGAACCAAAAGTGCCCTTTTTGTGCAAAGAAACTGTACGAGTAAAATAAATAAAAATAAAAATACTGATGAATAAATACCCGAAGTTTTTTTATATGGTTTTTTAGAGTTCAAATTGAACCATATGTTTAGTTAACAGTGTCTTCATAACCAAAAATTTATTATTTTCCTTAATTTTTATATTTTACACAAAATAATTTTTTGTTACCTTTAAATAAATTTACCTTTGAGCCTTAGTTAATCCCTTTATCGTCTTTAAATATTTAAAATAATTTCCACTAATGCCTCCGGAATGCCAAAAAATTAAGGTCTCAGTCTAAGGTTTCGAAGACTTTCAAATTATTTTTCAAAGTGATAATAAATTAAATTAAATTATTTTAAGTTGGTTTAAAAAAAAATTAGACCTGGCGTACGTAGGTTTTTTATGGCTATAATTGGCACATGATACACCGGTTCAAAATCCGGGTCTTGGCAAGTACGTTGTGGAACCATAGGGCAATGAAGCTGGTTGAGGATCTGGCCAAGACTCGCGGATGTGATCAAAGCAAATGGGTTAGATGAACCAAACTACGGTAGTGGTGCAATACCGCGTTTGAGGCTCAAGCGATGGCAACGAGGTTAGATGGCCTAAAACGGTGGTCTTGGATCGATGAAGCTTCTAGTGGTGCTGATGGCAAGAGATGCTTCCGTCCGGCGGTAATGGCGGTGGTGGAAAGTTCCGGTGAAACTGCTTTTGTTCGGGATCTATCACCATTTTTTGGGGATGGTGGCGGCTCATTGCAGCGGCATTCAACTTGGGTTTATTCCTGGCAGTGAGGTGAACCTTTTGACTTCAGCGTCGTTGGCGGCTATGGCCTGGATCGCCAAGATAGAGGTCGGAAAGTTGGTGGCGTGCTGTTGTTGTTCTTTTTCGGTGGGCCTCTTTTGGGCTATTGTCCAGCAACGGCGGGCTTCTCCGATGACAATGTGGAAGGATCTGGCTCGCTGGGACTGAGAACCAGCTCCTTTCCCTTGCCTTGTTGCTTCTGATGTCTTGATGGCGCCATGGAACAGATCGCACAATTCAAGAACAGAGCAAAAACAGAGCAATTCGAAAGGATTGCAGGAATTCAGATTGTTAGGACAAAAGAAGAACGAAGACAAACAGCAAGAGCAGTTGCTTCCTCTCCAAGACAATTCAATTCATAGATTCTCAAAAGATACATCGTCATTCCATTTCCCTCCTTTTATACACATTCAAACATGTGAAATTACAATACTACCCTTGACACCCTTAACTAACAAAACTACCTTACAATGTTCAATTAATTCGTTCCAAATCCTCCCTCCAACAAAAAACCTTGTCCTCAAGGTTGATCCAATTCTTCATTTGCATTATTTTCCTACCTGAATTTTTCAGACAGATCAAATCAATTCGTCAGTAAGCATTTCTGGAATTGAAGATTGAATTGGAACATCTGCATTTACTGATGCTTTGAGCTGTGAAATGTGGAAGACATTATGTAACTTGCAATCAGGTGGCAATTGCAGCCTGTAAGAAACTGCTCCAATTCTTTCAGAAATCAAGAAAGGTCCATAAAATTTCGCAGCTAATTTGGTGGTTCTTCTTGAACGCAAGGATGATTGTCTATATTGCTGCAATTTGAGGAAAACTGACTGCCCCACCTGGAATTCCACATCTCTTCTTCTCAAATCATGATAGTGTTTCATACGAACTTGAGCATTCTTCAAGTTCTCAGTTAATTCCAACAACAATTGATCTCTGTTGCGCAATGTATGATCTACTTCACTTGATTTAGCTGTTCCTGGAATATAGGTCAGTAAACTAGGAGGTTGCATGTTATATATTGCTTCAAATGGACTCATACGAATGGAAGATTGGAAACTTGTATTGTAGCAATATTCTGCCCACGCCAACCATCTCACCCAAGTCCCTGGTCTGTCTCCCGAAAAGCATCTCAAATACTGCTCCAAAACTTTATTAACCACTTCCGTTTGTCCATCCGTCTGTGGATGATAGGCTGAACTGTAATTAAAAGCCACACCTTGCAATCTGAATAGTTCATTCCAAAATTGGCTTGTAAATACCACATCTCGATCACAAACTATGGAAGTTGGCATGCCATGAAGTTTAAAAATGTGATCAAAATATATCTGAGCTATATCATTTGCTGTGAAAGGATGAGTGAGTGCTACAAAATGGCTGTATTTGGACAACCTATCTACCACCACCAGAATTGTGTCTTTCCCTAAACTTCTCGGCATGCCTGTTATAAAATCCATGGAAACAGCAGTCCAAATCTGGTTTGGAATTGGCAAAGGTTGCAACAATCCAGCTGGTGTCAATGTAGATGACTTGAACCTTTGGCAAACTTCACAGTTTCTCAAATGTGTTATCACATCTTGAACCATTTTCGACCAATAAAAAATAGCTCTCAGCCTTTTTAGGGTTTTTTGAGTGCCCTCGTGTGTTCCATCATGGAACTCCTTGAGAATGATAGGCACCAACTGCATTTGCGAATCCAAATAAATTCTATTCTTATAAAAAAGAATTCCCTCTCTAAAAGACCAATTTGCTGATAATTCCCCAGCAGTACACTTCCTTATCAATGATGGAATAGATCCACTGGAAGTATAAGCTTCCTTGATTTCATCCAGCCATCTTGGAATAGGTACTGAAATGGCAGCTATCCACATCACTTCCTTGCTTTCAGATGGCCATTCTCTTCCAGTTGCTTTTGTAGATGTTCCTGTGTCCAAGTTCTGCTCAACAGGTTGACTAGTTTCAAATTGCCTTGATAGTGCATCCGCCACTTTATTTTCTTTGCCTGGCTTGTACTCTATAGTAAAGTCATATCCTAGTAGTTTTGTCAACCATTTCTGTTGAGCTAATGAATGGATTTTCTGTTCCCACAAAAATTTTAAACTCGAGTGATCAGTTCTTACCACGAATGATCTTCCCAATAAGTAATGTCTCCATTTTTGTACTGCCAAGACTAAAGCCATCATTTCTTTTTCATATGTAGATAACAGGGTATACCTGCCATGCAATCTTTTACTGTAGAAAGCAATTGGTCTATTCTCTTGCATGATAACTGCCCCTATGCCTACCCCACTAGCATCACACTCTACCACAAAAGGTAATGAGAAATTTGGCAATGCTAACACTGGAGCTTGTGTGAGAGCAATTTTCAGTTTATCGAAAGCTGCTACTGTCAACTGATTCCAACTAAAAGCATTTTTTTTGAGCAGATCAGTTAGAGGTGCTGCTATGGTACCAAAGTTCTTGATAAACTTCCTGTAATATCCAGCTAATCCTAAAAATCCTCTCACACTCTTTACAGATCTAGGAGCTGGCCATTTCTCGATGGCTATAATTTTTTCACCATCCACACTTACCCCTTCATCTGATATCATATATCCTAAGTATTGAATCTTTCTCATTCCAAAATGACATTTGTCCTTCCTTGCGTATAACTCATGCATTAACAACTTATCCAGTGCTTTTCTAAGATGTTCCATATGTTCTTCCCAAGATTTACTATATATGAGAATGTCATCAAAAAAACTAGAATGAATTTCCTGAGGTAATCAGCAAATACCTCATTCATCAATGCTTGGAAAGTAGATGGAGCATTGGACAAACCAAAAGGCATTACCTTGAATTCGTAATGACCTTGGTGTGTACGAAATGCAGTCTTGTGTACATCCTCCTCACGCATTCTGATTTGATGATAGCCAGATCTTAGGTCCAACTTTGAAAAATAAGTGGAACCATGCAGTTCATCCAGCAGCTCATCTATGTTTGGAATTGGAAATCTATCTTTAATTGTAACCTTATTCAGAGCTCGGTAATCTATACACATTCTCCAACTGCCATCCTTCTTCTTGACTAACAGCACGGGAGAGGAATAAGGACTTGAAGTGGCTTGAATAATTCCTCTGGTCAACAGATCCCTAACTTGTTCTTCAAGCTCATTTTTCTGGAAATAGGGATATCTATAAGGTTTTACTGCTACTGGCAGAGTTCCCGACTTCAAGGTAATTCTATGATCTTGATTTCTTTTTGGAGGTAGTCTTTTTGGTATTTGGAATACATCCTCATAGTTACTCAAAATCATGCCTAACTGATGGACTTGTGTATGCTGTAATTCCTTCTCTGGCTGCATTGATTTAGTAAGATCATTCAACTGTAAACTCATGAGTATTCCATGTTTTCTTTTCCTGACTATTCGTGACATTTGCTTTTTATCACAAAGCTGGCTTCTAGGAATGTACAATCCTTGTAATTCAACCACCTTTTGATTTTCCTTGAAGGTCATTGTTAAAGATTCAAAATTCCACATGATCGACCCTAAAGTTTTCAGCCACTGTATTCCCAATACCACATCGAATTCTTCCAACTGCAACACAAAAAATCTGTTACTACCTTGTGTGCTGATAGATCCAATGTGATTCCTAAACACTTTCCCAAGCAGCTCATCTGATCTCCATTTGCTACTTGCACCTTCATGCTGCCATTACTCTGAATTGGTATGTTCAATTTCTGCACCACTATCTTATTCAAGAAATTATGTGAGCTTCCCGAATCAATGAGGACAGTTACTTGTTGTCCCCCAATTCTTCCCAACAACCTCATGGTGTTTAATGTCGACATTCCAGTCAGCGCATTCAGAGATATGGCTGCTACTTCAGAGTTCTCCACCACTCCAACATTCTCATCCTCACTAGCTTCTTCACATGATAATTCTTCCTCAGGTACCACATCAATCCAGAATAATTTCTTGCATTGGTGTCCAATCGTGTACTTCTCATCACACTTGAAGCAAAGACCTAACGCCTTCCTTTCTTGGAGTTGTTTAACAGTAAACTTCCTCTGTCCCAAATTATCCTGTTGAGCACTTATTTTAACCTCCTTCCCTCCATTATTACTTGTAAACAATTCACTTTTTCTATTGCCATATATGCTGTTATCATTGCTCCATCTAGACGTTCTTCCCAAACATTTGTTATCTCGAACAACTTTTTGCTCAAAATGTTTGGCCAGTCCTTGAGCATCTAACAATGATGTCGGTTTCTGTGATTTTACTTCCAGGCGTAACTGATCTTTAAGTCCACAAGTGTAACTGCTAATTTTTTGTTTTTCTGTCATACTTCCTGCTCTTGTAGCTAATCTGTTGAATGTAAGTGTGTAATCCTTAACTGTTGTTTCTTGCTTCAATCTTGTCAAATCCCCATAGAAATCTTCATATTCTGTCGGTCCAAACTGTATGTTCATTGCTCCTTTAAGTTGATTCCAATCAAGCTCCACTTGTTGCTCTTGGAACATGTCAAACCAGATTTGAGCGTCATCCTCCAAATGGAAACTGGCTAAATCCACCTTTAAATGTTCCTTGATCTTATGCAATTTAAAATACTTCTCACATCTACTAATCCATGGTATAGGATCCTTAGTTCCGTCATACTTAGGAAACGACATCTTCGATCCTTTCAGACAATCTTCTTGCTCATTCGAACTCCCACCTTCATTCATGGATCTACTTGAATTCCACCTTTTTTCATTAGTTTGTTGAATTGATGGCCTTACATGCGTTTTCTCTTGATCTGCAACAATCTTATCATAAAACATCCTAGGAGTATTCACTTCAACACGATCTTTAATTCCATTAACATTTTTATCATCAACTTCCGATCTAGAATTCAGTAACAAATCAAATTTTGCAGTCATTTCAGAAAAAACAGATAATAGTTGAGCTTGCACTTTCCTCATTTCCGCCATCTCAGTAGATCTCGGTGACGAATCTCCACCTCCCTCTTCCAGCTCTGATACCAATCTGGAAGGATCTGGCTCGCTGGGACTGAGAACCAGCTCCTTTCCCTTGCCTTGTTGCTTCTGATGTCTTGATGGCGCCATGGAACAGATCGCACAATTCAAGAACAGAGCAAAAACAGAGCAATTCGAAAGGATTGCAGGAATTCAGATTGTTAGGACAAAAGAAGAACGAAGACAAACAGCAAGAGCAGTTGCTTCCTCTCCAAGACAATTCAATTCATAGATTCTCAAAAGATACATCGTCATTCCATTTCCCTCCTTTTATACACATTCAAACATGTGAAATTACAATACTACCCTTGACACCCTTAACTAACAAAACTACCTTACAATGTTCAATTAATTCGTTCCACAATGCTTGGTCGGGGATGATATCTGACATGAATGAAAGTAGACCGGTGGAGAGATTATAGTCGGAGGCGGTACTAGTTGACCAAAGCACTCTTTCTAAGATTATTATTTTCTCTGCTATTCTCCTTGCTTCGAGCAACGTCTTCTCTTGCTCTGGCAAGGATTTTCTTGGCAAATTTCCAGTGACAATGGGCTTCCCCAGCAACATATCTCGGATGGGTTATGTTCCAAGATGTTAGGAGAATCCACTGGAGTCACTAGTGTTTCCGGCGACCGCCTGGGCTGGCCGGACGGAGGCCTCAAGATTGGTCCTTTGTCTGCACCTCTTTGGTTCGACCAGGAACTTCTAAGGCGGATTTTTGGCAACGGCCGACATCTTTTACGGCAGTGATTGGCTGGATTTTCTTCCAGGTGACGAGGTTGGTTGAGTGGCTGTGAGGACACAACTGATGACAGCCTCTGCTCACTGGATGTAGACTGGCAATCATCTTTTATTGTTTCCTGCAAGGGCAATTCTCCGGTGGCGGTAGGCTTTGACAGTGGATGCTCTTAGCCAGATTATCCCAAGTGGGTTAGGAGGTCGCTCAGGCAACTTTTCTGGCAACGGGCTCCTCCCCGTCTCCTTTTCAACTTTTTTCTTCTCTTCTTTTTCTTTCCATTTTTTTAGCGCGTGAGCCCCCTTTTTTACGTTATGGTAGTGCTTTTAATTCCCGGTATATATAGAGTTCCTTGATTAAGGTCATTTAATCCTACTCAACCTATCCTCCCTTTTATCTTATCTTTATTTTTTCCTTATTTCCTCCCCTTTTTATGGAGTTGCTAAGGACCAAATCACCACAGTAGAAAGTAATGAGTATATGTTATCAAACTCAAACATAGGTAAACATGAGTTTATTTGTGGGACTTGATAATCGTCAATTATGTGTAGTGGTGTATGTGCATGAGTTGAGTAATGTGATTTTAAACTATCTCATGTAAAGGGTGTGATTGATTAACGCTGTGATGTAATCCTGTTGTGGTTTAACCTTCAAACTATATAAATTATGAATTGTCTAGTTAAATACTATATCTGTTTTTCTTTGAAAAAATTTTGGCTCCTCCTAAGAGCGACATCGTGTGTCTCCATCGTCATTTACTGGGATGATCGATGGTAGAGACACACAGCGTCTCCATCAGCATCGCTCTCGGGAGGAGCCAAATCTCACTCTTTTTTTCTCGGAATGCATATGCATAGCATGTCATGTTGTAACTTTTTTTCCTTTCCGTGAATTACATGTAGTAACATATAATTTATTTGTTGATTAGCCTAAGTCGTGTGTAGTTCTACTTGAAACCTATCGATCCTGGTCCATATAATCACATGAAATATTATATATTCCTATTTAACAACCCTAGTCGGTTTGAGCTTAGATTGAACCACCATGCCTTGAGGACAACCAAAATCAATGAATTGACTCAGTTTGCCATGGGGTCACACCTTTAAAATTATTTGAAAAATAAAATACATACCCGCATAATGACATAAGATAACTCATTATGTATTTGTAATACTGAAAAGTGAGTTAATAATAAATATTGTTAATTATAGGTTGTGGGCTATATAGCATGTGTGTGTATGTATGAGATTGTACCTAGATGGGGAGACCACCTTTTCCGGTATAATTGGAATTTGACATAAACTCATAATCACTAATATATTTGATTAATAATGTTGTGAAATATATTGATTTATTTATTATAATTATACGGCTTAATATTTTTATTACTAATGCAAAATTATTTCCACAGGTGTTCTCATAAACGAATGGGAAGTTGGGGATAGTCAGAGGAATCTGTTATTAAACTCTTGAATTTTTCTTATTTTAGATGTTATTATATTTTTAGTTTATTTGCACAGCCGTGAGATTTCGATTCGTTCACAGGTGTTAGTTTTTCCTAGCAGTTTGTTTATGCGTCTTAGTTTTTCTGAGCATTGTTTATCATATCTTTTCTTTTATGGCTTGACTTAGAATTTGAACCGTAACTAATTCTTTGAGCATGGATTTAATTTATATTTTTTTATTTTATTTTACATTTTGAATTTTTTTATAATGTTATAAATTAATAAAAAATTAATTTTGGAGGCACTTAATTTTATTTTATAACACTTGGCTTGTGGAGGCACTTAGTTTTATTTTATAACATTTGGTTCGTGACTCAGAATAGGCTGATTGTTACACAAACGGAACTATTTGGTATATAATTGAATCAAAATTAAACTATTTAGATTTTTATAATAAATTTCATCTCAATTTATACAACAATAATTATAAATAAATAGTGCTCATGTATTTCTATCTTTGACTTGAGCTCAACTTGGCTTAAAGCATTTTGATCCTATTCGAACACAAAGTAAACAAATCAAATTTGAGCATAGTTAAGCTTGCTCGGCATACTCGCTTAACAAGCCTAAGCAATCCTATTTTAAATTTAACAATTCTTAAGTAAAATTTTGAAATTAACAATTGACGACATTTTATGTAACGACCCAGCCCAAAGTGCAACGTAATGGGCTAAGTCATCTCTTTAAAATGGGTACCCCTAAAAGTCAAAGATCTAATGTGGGACTAAGTTGAGGGATCTCACAATCCACCCACCTAAGGAAATTTCATCCCCGAAATGCCTATTCTTGGCCCGTTGCTAGCCCCAACCCACGTCATTTCTGGCCCGTGGCCGGCAGACTACGTCCCTAGTCCATCCCACCATCTAACACGGAACCAGGTCGGCTCTGATACCATTTGTAATGACCCAGCCCAAAGTGCAACGTAATGGGCTAAGTCATTTCTTTAAAATGGGTACCCCAAAAGTTAAAGATTTATAGTCCATTCCCACTTATAAACAGGATTTTCTCCCAATAAGTATTAGATGTGGGACTAAGTTGAGGGATCTCACAATCCACCCACCTTAGGAAATTTTGTCCCGGAAATGCCTATTCTTGGCCCGTTACTAGCCCCAGCCCACGTCCTTTCTGGCCCGTGACCAGCAGCCTAGCCAACGTTTCTAGTCTTGGCCCATTGCTAGCCCCAGCCCACGACCTTTTTGGCCCATAACCGGCAGCCTGGCCAATGACCCTAGTCCATCCCATCATCTAACACAGAATCGGGTTGGCTCTGATACTATTTATAACGACCTAGCCCAAAGTGCAACGTAATGGGCTAAGTCATCTCTTTAAAATGGGTACCCCGGAAGTTAAAGATCTATAGTCCATTCCCACTTATAAACATGATCTTCTCCCAGTAGGTATTAGATGTGGGACTATGTTGAAGGATCTCACAATCCACCCACCTAAGGAAATTTTGTCCTCGAAATGCCTATCCTTAGCCCGTTGCTAGCCCCAACCCACGTCCTTTCTGGCCCGTGGCCGGCAGCCTAGCCAACGTTTCTAGTCTTGGCCCATTGCTAACCCCAGCCCATGACTTTTTGGCCCGTGACCGACCGTTTAGCCCATTCCCACTTATAAACAAGATCTTCTGTGAGACTAAGTTGAGGGATCTCACATTTTCCCAATCCCAGACCTCCTTCTTTTGAGTATTATTTAAAGGGGAAGAGATAAAAAGAAAAAGAACGTGATAAAACTGTTGCTCGCTAAAAACCTTTATCTTTCTATTTATCTTTTACCTTTTTTTTAGTACAAGGAGGAAATAAAGAAAAGGAATGATACATTGCTCCACCAAGGTTTTTTGACAAGTCGGTATGGAGATGTGTCTATTCCACCTCACAAGAAAATGTTGAAGCGGGAGATAATGAACCGTAAGAAAACACTTTTTTCATTTACCTATTAATCTATACATTATAATAAATTAAGAATTTTAAAACATAATGTATAAAATAACTAACTAAGTATTTTATAGTAATAATGATTAAGTATTACAATAAATATTATAAAAAATATCATATATTTTAAACTAATTTAAATTTATGCTAACAATTAAATCACTTGAAAATAAATAACTCATCATAAGCCGTAAATCATACGCCGTTTGTTACTCAGACAAGAAATTAACATTTGCCTAGGGTCCATTTTGATAGATTATGGGAAAGAATAAAAGATTTAAAAAAGAGAATAAATTTAGATTCAAAGACAAAAGAAAGATTAGGGCACTTTCTTTTTATTGCATTTCCTCGTAAATTTTATACTTTTAATGCATTTGTTAATTTTGTGGGAAAATAATTTGTGAATAAATTTTTCACTAAGGCCCACCCTATAAAATACTAATTTTTATTATCATTCATTATTTGAGTTCAATGCAAACACTTTATAAAAATCATAAATAACCACCAAAATTCCATGATCAGAATTATAAAAAGCTGCCGACGATTGCACAATAAACACTTAAAAGAGGTCACTACAGGATTTCCTCCCAAAATAAAACATAATTTTTTGTGCTATTAATAAGATGTCACTCGTCCCCTCCCTTGGACTTTTTTTCTTCCTTTTGACCTCAACAGCTGTTTGAACTCCAGCTCCATCATCCTGATCAACGGCCTTCTTTTTCTTCTTCTTCTTGGCCGTTCCATCCTCCCCCTAGATCGAAACCATTCACTCCGTTGGTACCTCCATTAATTTCTTCCTTCTCCTCAATCCTCTTTTCTTTCTTTTTCTTCTTCTTCTTCTCTGACTCGGGAGCATAACCATCCACAACCTCTGAAGGTTTGTCTTCTTGCATGGGTTCGCTGGTATCATCTTTCGCTTTGGATTTCTTGTTACTTTTCTTTACTGGCGTTTCTGTATTTTCAGTATCCATTTCCACATTTTCTCCATCTGCAGACCAACAAGTAAATTCCTGTTAACACACTAAATAATTGTTTTTTCGAAGATTGCCAATTAATTTATCTTTACCTTTGTTAGTTTCCATCTCAATGGCTGTTCTCATAACATCCACGTTCTTCCTAGGTGCAACACCCTTGTCATAAAAATCAAGTCGCTCTTCAACTTGCTCCCGAAGTTTCTCACCAAAAACAGTAGTATTTGAATCTGTAAAGATACATACACAATGAATATTGGCAATTGAGTACCATATAGAATTATCCCAACAACAACAGTACTTGAACTGTACCTGAAAAACAATCAATACGAGATGCAATAGAACACTTGTTTGCAAGGTAGCGAGCCATACGTCCTTTATTTCGAGCAGAGGCACGCCCAATAAAAGAAGAGTGAAATATAAGGCCGTATTTTGGAGTATTCCCCCGTGTCTTCAATGCTCTAACAACCATAAACAGCATAACACGCGTTAACTACTGTGCTAAAGGAGAAATTACAAGACAAGGTGATTATTAACTCCCCAGTTCTGAGTTTGATAGTGTGACTGTAATATTTCATGAGGAAATGTGAAGCTCATAATAGAACACAAAGCAGAACAAAAAACCATGAGAAAAATTGTGTGATACGTTTTGCCTGAAGCCAATTGACAAAAGATAATCATTGTCAAAACATCTACCTGAAAAGTGCCTTTTCAGCACCAAGAATCTGAAGTGTGGAAGATGGGCATTTAGCAAGATTCGAAAGGCTTCCAGCATGAGATATCAAACGAGCACCAACTACTTCACCTATCAGAGAAGCCAAATTGGGAGCAATGTCGTTCATTTTTGTGACGAGATAATCATAAAGCCCCTTTCTGTACTCTGATAAATCCATTACTCTTTGTGCAAATTGCTGGACATTTATCAAATCAATGGGAGACAAATCCTGTCCTGATCCATGAAAAACAAAGTGATTTATGAATACAGAGCAATACAATTCTATTCATTTGGGTAAAAAAGCATTTCAATTCAAGCATACGACAAGCTCACCCATGGATGATTTGGCGGCTTCAAGAACTTCTTTTGCTTTATCCTCATCCCCTATTATATCACTTAACCCAGGTATCTTATCCTCAGATAATTCTGACTTGTTTTCAATGAACTTTGCCACTTTGGCATACAGATAATTGTCATTGACGATCTTCACTAATTCTGGAAAGTGCCAGGAATACCATTCTCTGCAACACAAATTATTACTTTTGTAAAAATCTAAATGTGCGCACAAAGAAACGAAAGTAGGATTGCTGATAGCTTAGGATTATTCAATCACCCGGGATATGAGCTAAATTAAAAACCATCCAAAGCCAGAGATCAATTTAATCATACCAAATACAAGGGAAGCCAACAACAGCTTAGAGAACAGAACAGACCTGACTCTCATAGAGAAAGAGTTGATATCTTTGTCCAGTGTATCCAGAAGAAAAATAGCTTGGATAACCATATTGTCAACTCTGTTGACATTGAACTTGACCTTTGCACGACTATAACTGTGTCCCAAACCAAGTTGAGCCTTTTCAAGATCGGATGGCTACAAGAATAAAGAACATATGTTGGTTACTCAGACAAACAAAAGCTGAAACGATAAAGCTGGGGCAGTTTAAATCATAACAAACCTTAAGTTCCTTAATAAACCGATCAAAATGGAGGCGCACACCTCGAAGTAGCTCAAGTACAAACTCATTGCTCTGGCAAGGAATTTTGGTAGTCTCAAATATCTGGGAGCCAATTTTCGGCTCCGCTAACCCTAAGCTGAACTTTGCCTTCTTTCCTTCCTTAATTTTTGGAAGATTGAGCTCCAAGAAGTTCCTCAACTCATCAGTCAAAAGACCTGCAATTAAACGTTAATTTTTCAGATAATGGTTTCATTGACATCCTTCAAAGCCAATCAAAATCTTATACGCTACAAAGCAGTTTTTAGCGAAACACTTGCCTTACAGACCACATAATAATGACTGATCACTAAAAATGATCATGCAAAACATCCCATCAAGCAAACAGAAAAATAAGATAATAGAGCCTCCTAATATTCCCTTGCAAGTTACTGAAACAAAGTAAGATCAACAAGACCAACCATTTTTTATGACAAAAAGATTCTTTGTAAGCCAGTTAATTGCATGAACACAAAGAAAAAACAGAAAAGAGAGACTACTGCAAAACATGCTGTTCAAGACAAGCTTCCAAAAAGGTCCCCCACTTAGCCAAGCTGCCACTCTAATGCAAATGTCAACAGTTTCATACAAGCCAAAAAAAAAAAATAACATTTTGATTTCTGTTGTGTAGGTTGAAAAAGACTCAACCTTCGGAAACGGCGTTGCACTGGTTGAGGGCGTCGAGGGCGGAGGAGAAGGGCTGGAAAGCGGCGAGCTTGACGACCTTGCCGAAGCGGGCGAGGTCGAGGACGGACTTGCGGACGGCGTCGGTGTTCTGGCCGATCTCGTCGAGGCCGTGTGCGAGGAAGAGGGCATAGCCGGAGGCCGACTCGAAGAGAAGGTAGAGCGCCATGGGAGCTCTGAGGTAGAGGTGGATGGGGGAGGGGTGGAAGAGGAGGAGCTGCTAGGGTTTTGGAGGGGACGCCATGGCCACGCCGCCGTCTTGTAGGGTTTAAGGCGTTCCCATTGGTGGAGGGGATTGTGGTTCGGCCCAAAGACACAAAGCCCATCGCCAGGGACGCCACTCAGTCAATAATTAATTTCATTTTATGATGTAGAGCACCGATTGTTACCATGTCTATCACTTAAAAACAATTTATTCTTTAATTAACGGTGTTAGTACAGGGAGTGGTTAAGTGATGTTTTTGTTTAAAATAGGGCTTAAGTGATGAGTGGATTTAGTCAGGGTCTAAGCGATTATTTGATTAATTTTAAGGGGGCTAAATGACGTTTGTTCTTAAATAAAATAACATAAATAATATAAATTTTAATATCAAATATCACTTATTTACATCAGATATTATATATTTAAAAAATTCAAACCCGAATTCGATCCTAAACTATTTTAAATCAGCAGTTGTCGGATATCCAAACTCTTCTTTAAATGACCTGCTACTCATTTAAAAGTAAAACATCATCAATTATTTAACGGTAAAATCTTCAAGTTAAAATAGAGTATAGTACTTTAATGTATGATAATAACAAAAAAATTTATAAAAAGAATAATATAATGATAATAATGATAGAAAACAAAAAAGAGTACAGAGAAAGACAAACAAATAAAGGGAAAAAGCTTTTAGGTCATTTCCAAATGGGAGAGGTGGACGGAAATTGTGGTTGGGCCCACGGACAAGCCCAACGACTACGTGGGCTTAAGGTGTACCGATTTTAGAAGATGAAACTGTCTAAAGCCCGTATCAACTCGTCGCCGTTCGCCGCCGCCGCTGCCTCCGCCTCCGCCGCCTCCGCCGCCTCCGCCGCCTCCGCCGCCTCCGCCGCCTCCGCCGCCTCCGCCGCCTCCGCCGCCGCCGCCTCCTTTGCAACCTTCTGGTTCACCATCTACAGGTATCTATCTATCTTAGTCCTCCAACTGATCCTAGGTAACATTTTTTGTAAGAAGTAATCTGTAAAAATGTATGGAGTGGATGATCCATGAAATGGCTGTTATTCTGATGGTCGCGTATCCCATCATATTCTGTGTTGTTTCTTCGTTTTGCGCAAGCAGTTAATGATCTTTATGTGTGTGTGTTTTTTCCTGTTTGTGAAGTCAATAGCCACAATTGGATGTTGGAGTGTTTCATTACATCTGTTTGATCAATTTTTTTGTTTTTTTGTAAATTTGTTGTGATTTCGAAATGACTGGATCTTTTTTTTAATAAAAAAAGCCTGCTTATGTGTTGTGGTTTCATTTGGGAGTTGATTCATTATGGACACGAACACCTTGTAGTTAGAGATTCAATATTGTTCTAGTAGTTTTGTAGCGGGCAGCTCATGTTTGTGGGGGGAATGGGTGTTGAACCCCTTTCTTTGTTGTGATTTTATCAGTTTAGGTTTGAAAAATGCTCCGAGGGCTTTATTGGTAGGAACTAAGATTTTTATTGTTGTTGCACTGCAGTGCTTCGGTTCATTAATTTGATCACATTCTTTGGCAGTTCAATTTAGTTTATTTTGATTAAGCTAAAGTTCAGAAGAAAATGGATTTTTTATCATTCATTCAATCTCGAGCTCTGCTTTGCCTGGCTAATATCATATCTTTTAGCTTTGCATTGTAGCTGTTTAAATCTTTTCAAGTGGCACTCATTACTTCACATGCGTAACAACATTTTTTATAATCATTTTCTGTGTATTGGAGCCCATAAATTAGTGGTAGGCTCTTGAAGCAGATCAAATTAGATCAAAGCATGTTGCATTGAAGTCTCATCCATGATTATTTTGTCATATGAACTGTTATGTGCAGAGATTTATTTTTAATTCTGATGAATTCCATATGAGATTAAATTGGGGAAAATGTGAATTTTTTACAAGCTTTTGAGTTTAGCAATTCCATGATTTATATCAGGCTGACTGTCCTTTTTTCTAAGTCAATCCTCCGTACACTCAAGAACTCACCCACACACACTCACACACAACAAAACTCTCCTCCCTAGCCCATGGAATTGAATCATTGACCTCACACCCAAGCTTTTGACCTTAGCCAATACACCAGGCTGACTGTCCTTGAATTGGGAACACCACGCGTTATCTTAAATAGACTTGCTCCTATAAGATCACACCATATGAGCAAGCGTTTCTCCATGCCATCAGAAAGCATTTCATGCCTTTTAGACAAGCTCTTATGGCGAAAAAGTATTCAAGAAGTTCAAGCATTTCCAGCTTTTACATGAGTTGTTGGAGCATTTAAATCAACAATTCCCAGGATTTCAATCAATTAGTGCATTTCCTTCAATGAACTAGTAGTAATATTTTTTATACATTTACTGGTTTGAATGCTCATTCTCTATCGATTTTCATTATAGATCTCAATCATCTAGTTAAATAAGAGTAAAAATGTGTTCCATGCACCCAATTTTCAGGTTATTTGTCTCAAGAGGAATACCCAGAGTTGATAGTTGGTTGGTTTTTGGTTTTTCCCTATTATATCTATGATTTTGTTTCATACTTCAAAATCTTTCTTATGGTTTTTATGCTTTTTTGCATGATATATAGGGTCAAGTAACAATTGAACTATGTTGTATTAATCTTTCAACTTCATTTTCCTTCTTCCTGTCTCTTATTTTTGACACCTATTCCATTGCATTTTTATGACTTCAGAAATCCACTTCATAACATTGGTCAAAGAGAATGAACAAAGCAGGTCCGGGCCTGGGAGGAGCTGGAACTGGGCCCACGGCAGCCTCCGCTACAGCCGCAGCACAGAAGCAGAAGGCTCTTTTACAGCGTGTTGATAATGATGTCAATAACATTGTTGACAATTTCACTAGTTTGGTCAATTGTGCTCGGGTATTCATACTTTTCGTCATTTTTTGTGATCATTGTGATAATGTATACCTTATCCCATCGAGTAGAAGTCAGCTCTTTGTATTTGAATCACCAATTGATTTCTTTTGTCTTTGAGTTGACACTACAACCATTTTTCTTCTGTTAAGTTGGCAAGCTCCCCTCCCTTATGGATATCTTTAATGATGGGTTTCTAATTTTTTATCCATGATCATACTTGCTGGCGAGATCTTAAGCATTTTTTATGAATAGTTGAATAACAATTAATGATGTAACTGAAGTAGTTGGATCATGATGACTTTCTTGCTAGGAAATTGTGTGACGACTATGGCTATTGACATACTATTTCCGCTTGGTCGTGTTTTAATTGTATTCTTGTTCAGATCAAGCTTCAGTCAAATCTGATCTGTGAAATCTCAAGAGTACACAACATGGCATGGTGCATGGTTTTTAGTTTATACCATCATGAATGTGATAGAACCCATGTATTTTGTCCTTTTCTTTCATTGTTTTCTTTAAACTAATGAAGGTGTTTGCAGCAAATTCCTCGGAGTCATACTTATTATTTGATTGATTACAAACTTTATAGCTGGAAGAATGGTATCTTTTCTTGTCAATGAGACCTGTTTGCTCTTAGAGCTAAGAAAAATGTTCGCATTCATCTAAGGGGGGACTTAAACACCAATTATGGACCGCCTTAATCTTCATTGATGTTCTGATGTTTGATAGTTGAATAGTTTTAGACATCTAAACAGATATTTCCAGTGCTTGACCATATAATTCTTTGAAAAATTATCATTTGGGGCAAATAGCCAGAAAGTTCTGAGAAATTGGAAAGGGGATTTGGATTATTTTTTCCCCGTCTTGGGTAAATTAAATATAAGATGCAATTTCATTGTGGTAGGTTAATGATCAGCCATTCAGGAACTCCCAGGAAGCATTTCAGATGGAGATGAGAGCAGCTAGAGTGGTATAGTTTCTAGTTCCTTTTGTCTTGTCCGTGGCTTTGGGAAGTATTCCATGGTGATTCATTGTGCCTGAAGTGCTGTTAGGAAACATGAAAGAAGCTTTGAAGTATTTGTTTTCTGACAAAATCTTGAATCTAAAAATGAGACTGTTCTAGAATCTAGATAGGTTTATGGTGAATGAGATAGTAATGGAAAGATGATGGTGCTTCCTTTTGAATTGATTTGAGTTGCATGGTGATCCACTCCTTTGATTATGACTGGGATGTTTACTTTCATTATGAGTTTTTATTGTTACCTTCCTTATTTAAGGGGTAAGGGAATTAGTAGCCTTCCATTTGATAGCTACCTCCTTTAGAAGTTGTCACTGTCTAGAAATATAGTAATGAACATTGATAAAAACTAATTGATGATTTTTGTATTGGGGAGAGCCCCCATGGTTCTATTTTTAAGGGCCAAAATTAAAACCTTGCGGTGTTGTTTTGTTGGCTTTGCTCTGCATGCTGATTCCAATAAAATTTGCAGGTTCGCACTTATTACCAAAGACTACCCGCATAGTCTTTCCACACCGTGCCAACGCTCTATGCATCAAATAATGATTCTGCTTTTCTGCACCATAGTAGCACTATTCCTTCATTAATTTTCTTTAAAACAGCATGAAGTTTGGATGATTTTTTTCCCATGGTAACCTGTGAACAAAATATTTGTTTTTGAAATTGAAATCTTTCAAATTCTCGATGAAATAGGGAAAAGATGAATCTTATGTGTCCAAATTATTTTGCCATGGTTGGCGCAACTTCATGTATCCTTCATTTGCTTGATTCTGCTGAAGCGTTCCTTCTCTTCAATATTAGGTTTCAGCACTTGCATCTTAATTATTTCTGTTCTTTTCATATTCTGATGTTGGTCTAATTCTCAGACAAGGATGATCTTCAATTATATCCCACTGTTATAAGAACTAATTGGTGTAATTTGGTCGAAGCAGTGACTTTCAAAATGCTTTGGAAAGCGGTACTTTCCATTGTTTTCAATCCATAACATTACATTATACATTCTGGACAGGTCCAGTCAGCTGATTCACTCCTGAAATTAGTGTCTGAGCTCAAGCAAACAGCTATATTTTCTGGTTTTGCATTGTTGAATGAACACGTGGAGCAGAGAATTACAGACTTTCATCAGCAAGAGGACAAAACAGACAGATTGCTGGAAAGAATAGGAGAGCAGGCTGCTGCCGGATTAAAAGAACTTGAATCTCACTATTATTCTTCTCTGCAGAGGGCATATCAGACTGACATGTGAGATTCACAATTCCTGCATTTGGTACTTTTTTCTTGTGCGTCACTTTGCTTGTGTATTTTAGTGTATTTGTATTTCCAATTTGAGTGGGTTTTTTTACTGCATAATCATCTGTTACTTTCTTGGGTAGCTTGCATTAGCCAGTACTTGATTAAATTCGTCTTTCCTCTTTTTTTTTCTACAAGACTTAAGGAAGATTTCATCATGACATTGTCAGTTAAAAGTCTGGCATATTTGTCGTCAAAAGCATGGCATTTTTTTTTATAAGTTCATCATCTCAACTAATCGTGAACTGATTGATAACCATCAAATGTGTCGACCTTCTACACCATGCTTTTTTACCAAAACATATTGAACAATAGATTATATGTACTCTTTAAGTGAGTAGCTTTTGCCACTCGATGGTGAACCCTTGATTCTTCTCTTGTTATTGTCGATAATTTTCGTCTTGAATTTGATCAAAGTTGGCATTGAAACTTCTGTGTGGCTATTGTTGTTCTAACTGGGAAGTGGAGAGCATAATTTACCTGTATAAGAGAGATGCTTTATATGATGCCAACCGTGTGCCTTTTGGTAGGTTTGGGGAGCAGTTTAAGATTTTCTGGATGAATTGTGGACAAAATTGTTAAAAGGGGTCAATATAGGATGCTAAGCGAAGTTTCTTGCACTCGTTTCTAATTTTTACTAAGACAGAAAAAATTAGAAAGATGTAATTTTTTTATTTTGTAAAGGTAAACGTGTAAATTTTGATGCATTAGACAACTTTGTCAAAAAAATCTGGCGGATTTCTGAGATGGAAAAATTATGTCAAAATCAAATTTCATTTGTTACTGAATAAACGGTTTTATTGGCAATTTGAACACAATAATCTGAATAATAGGTTTAGGAAAAAATAATCTGAATGAAATAATTAATATAGAAAATGGGCAGAGAAAAAAACCTGAGGTCTTTTATTTCTATATATGATGCCAACCATGTTTCTTTTATTCGGGTTGGTGGAGCGGCTTAATATTTTGTAAGTTAATGGTAGACAATGTTATGGAAAGGAACAACTCAACATGCAATACTAATCATAGTTTCGTGAAAAAGTCATCCAAGCTCTGGGTCGGCGTTATATCCAATATTTGATCGAAAGAGGTTTTATTTGTGTTTTTGTTTGTTATTCTCCGGTCAAAAATGATCCTAGTCGCAAATATTTTATAACATTTCTATAATCACACACCCTTACACCCCTAAAAATTTTCTAGTTTTTGAACCAAGAATAACAAATTTAAGCGAAAATAAAACCTCTTTTGATCAAGTACTGGATATCATAGCCACGTAATCCTTATACAAGTCATTTTCAAAAACTCTATTTTAACGATCTCAGGTGTGCCTATATCTTAGATTGATTTGCATATCGTCAATGACAATTTAAATGGGCTAAATTAAAATTATATTGCGTAATGAGGGTTTGTAGGAGCTTGATTCTATTTTGCTAGGTGGGGTGGGTTGCATGGAGGTTTGTGATAGGGATAGAGAGAAAAAGTGGTTGCTTTCTGGAATTGGAATTCATTGCTATTACGGAAGGTAAAGTTAGCCATCATTTCCTTTCAGAAGAGAAGGATGTGCATTAGGTGGAAATAATAGATTTATATCTGGTAATGTGATACAACGGGTAAATTTGGCTCTTCCCACTCCAAAAAGAAGGTGAGGGGTTTCCTGGCCAGTAGCAGGAGCAAGTACTAGGTTTACATCTTTTTTAATTAAAAGAAATTAATTTAATCATTACACTTAGATTTTTAAATACTATTAATTAAAGAGATTTAACCAATCAAGTAGAGAATTAAAATTTCAAATGTTACACTAGTTATTATACCGATTTTATTATAGCTAGTATGGTACATTTGGTTCAATCGGTTCAATCAAAATTTGAAATTATAAATAAAATATTTTAAACATTAAAAATATATTATATTATTAACATTTAATTAAATATATGTTAAAATATTGTAATTTTCAATAAACTAATTATATTTTGTGAAAATTTCACGTTAAAAAGTTGTGTATGAAGTAAAATAGTGCAATAGATTTAAAATCATACCTGATTTGAAGATTAAAGATTGTACATGATAATATCACGTAGCATCGGGTGATACGGTATAAGATTTAAAACTATGTTAGAGATCTTCTATGCTACTCTTCGATAAATTTAATAACATACAAGTATATATGACCAAAATAAGTAATATAATAATGAATTCCGAGTATTGTCCTATAGAAAGATGAATTTACTTAAGTTAATTATAAAACATAGAATTAAGAGCAAAAAAGATTTTTAATGTAAGATAAAACTCGTTATAAAGTCAAATTTTCCTTAACATGAATTTATTATTTATCATATTTTACTCTTATCTTTTATTCTTTCAAATTGTCTATATATGATAATTATATGACATAGTGGCTTCCGTTCTTTCATGCTTATATTATTTTGCTTCAATTGCTACCTTTCGGTGATAATTAATTAATTAATAAAATAATGCATTAAGATTTACTTTGTAATCGTATGCAGTATTGTGTATCTTTAGACTACGACGAGAAACAAGTTAAAGACACGTCATATAATAAATTATTTATGACTAATCTAAATAAATTTTCTCGAAATTTAATTAAACCTCATGATCTAAAAAATAGGTGATCAACCTACTTTTAGCATTAAGAATATGATAATTCAAACAATTCGATCGAATAAAAAAGTAAGAGGTTGAAATGAATTCAATTAAACTATGTTAAATTCTATTCTTTTTAGAACGAAATAAAAGATTATTCTATACTAAAATTAAAGAACATAACAGGGAAAATGTTCATTTATTATAAAAATAACTAAAAATTATAACAACTAGAATTACTTGATTAACTAAATACCTAAGCCAAGAGTTCATATATCTTAAAGAACAAATAACTACCCCTTTATATAGAAGATGAGATGTCAATTAGATACAAGAATTTAAGGAAAGAGTTCACAACTCGATGTAGTGTGATTAATTATGGTGCTCAATCAAGTTTGCAAAAGGATGCACTCAAAGTCGTTAACATCCTTCGTTTGTAGTTTTGTGAACTCTTTTTAGTTACCATTGGGTGACCTTCAATTTAAAGCTTTTCTTTTTTTGTTTTCTTCATCTTTTTCTCCATTTAAATTCAAAAATTAAGTATATCTCATGATATATTAATTAATTAAAATATAAGTGAAATATCACCTAATTTATAATATTCATACCCGGAATTTCAAAATTACATTAAAAATATAAACAAATGTTATATAGTTTAAACACTTAACAACACCCAATTAATGAGTTTTTGTAATCATTTAAGATAAAAGAAATCTATTTAAACATGGAGTTGAGAGAGAGAGAAAATAAAGGGGATGAAATTTCATTTGCATGAGCATGATTCAAAGTTTTATTTTTTATTTTTATTTTATAACAACCATGATTCAAAGATGGGAGCAACATTCTCAGTAAGATGTCCTCATTGAGAACCCAACTACACGTCTAGGCTAGCAAAACAAGTAATGATTTTTAATGAGATATTGGTTGGTTCTTCACCACCTCCTTTCCCTACACAGCTCCTAATCCAGCCGACTACTGCAAGGCCAACCTCAATTGGTTGCTTCAGAGAGTATAACGTGCAACAGAAGGGATAAAGAACAGGTAACATGACCTGGCAAAAAATTAAAAGCACAATGGTTTGATTATAAAAAGAGATTACTGTTTTTTATTCCCTCTATCGACCTGGCAAAGGTAAGGCAACCCTTTCTTTTTTTCAAAGGAAGATAAGGCAACGCTGCTGTTGTAGAAGACGAAGGTAAAAGGTGGACATGGAAGTAGAAGGAGACGCGTAGCAAAATCAATTATTTATTTATTATAATTTTAGAGGAGCAAACATATAAAGTATGGTGCTCTTAGAAGAATGGAGAAGAGAGAATGAAGGTGCAGTTCATGGCAGAAATAGGCGCCATTGAAAGACCGACCATATCAATTTAATTAACGTCTTCTAAAAAAATCAGTTTCATGTTTTGTATAAGTTTGGATCTTTGGGAGTTTTATCCTATGGCAGTTCACTAGTTTGACTAGTTTAAAGTATTAGTAGCAACGTACTTTAAACTGTTTTGACTAACACTTGATAAGGATTTGACAAATTATTATTATTATTTTATTTGCGTTTTTTTCCCAAATAAAACCTCTTTTTTTAAAGTACCCAAGTCGACTTTACTCTATAATTACTTATTCAGTTAAATTCCATAGATGAGATGATTACCTAGCTGGCAAATTTTATGGTTGACACCTCAACTCATTAATATAATTTTCATGCTGGAGGTTTCACATTATCCCTATACAAACATTAAATAGTGTCGTTTTCTTGTGAGGTTCATCAACTACAGTCTCAAATATAATATTTATTGTCTAAGATCTTCTTGATAAGTAAGAATGAATTTTAAATCTTTAATTAGGCTAACTATTTTTGAAAAGATGGCATAGTTCAGTATGTTACACTTTAGGACATATTGTTATAAATAGTATCAAAATTTTTTTAATTTCATGTTAGATGATAAGCTGGACTAGGAACGGTAATTAAACGGACAGTTATGAGCCAAAGAAATTAGTAGGCAAAGTTAGCAATGGGCAAGTGTATGAATTTCGGGGATATGTTAAAACCGGGGTAATCAATTATATATGATATTTTTCGTGATGTGGTCACTGTTTTATTAGAGGCAGAGTAGTTGAAGGTATTCTAAGAAAATTGTTTTCGATAATCCCACCTGAACCGTCCCATTTAAGATTGTCCATCTTTCTGCCGTGTACCAACAACTTTGGCACATTCAATTGATCAATTATTGTTGTAAGACAACTAATAATTAGCTGTAATATCTTACAATCACATGTAAAGGCTAATAAATAATATATATATATATATATATAAATGTTATCCATTTATTATTGAAGTTTTGAAACTGTCATTTCGGATAAATTTAATGAATAGTGAATTCCTTAATTCTTGTTTTACTCGTTTTGCACCATTTAAATTTTCGGAGGCCTTAAGGGTGCATGAAAAAATGTAAAAATACATTAAATTTTTTTAGTTAAAATGTACAATGAGTTAGTGATAATGTAAATATGAGCCGTAAAATCTCTTTACCAAAAAAAAATCCTCTTACTTGTTTTTGATAAAAAATTGGCATAAATAAAATTTCTGGAGAGGACTATTTAGTAAAAAATCTTATTTATATCCCATCATAAAATACTAAAAAAATAATTAATATTTTGCTAGAAGATCAATGCTTTTGTCATGAAACCGAAGAGTTTAAAACCTATAAATCCTTGTTCATTTATGAATTAAACAAATTTCCGTTATGGTAATTAGTTCTAATTTCTAAATTGTTCATTTCGTACCAAAATTTTAAAAAATATGTTTTTTTTATAAATAACCAAAATTATTCTTAAAACCCTATTTGTTGATTTCCCTCAACCCCATCACTTGCAACACAGCTAACATTTTTGAGATATTACTGATAATAGCTGATGTTTTTCCAGGGCATCATCTTACTGTTCCACTAATTAAGTAATTATTATAGTAAATATAATAGCTAACTAATTAGTTAGTTATAATATTAGATATAGTAGATAGTAGGCATGACTATTAAGTCGGGTACTTGCGAAACCCAACCCGACCGAACCGTTATGTTAAGAATTTGAATCGTTAATAATAGAGTTTGGTTTGAGGATAATGAGCACTCGATTATAAATAGTCGGGTTTCGTAATAAAATAATAAGTACCCGATATCTAATTCTTATATTATAATTTTAAATATAAAGATCAGTACTTTATTAATTTTTAAAATTAATATTTACCAATAAAATTATCAAATATTTTATTTTTACTTTTAAAATATTTTTTTCACTTAGCACAATCATATAAAACATATATTATTATTATATAGTTTAAATATTTTGTTCCAAACATGTACTTTAAATAGTTAAATGGGTACCTTAATAGATGGTTGGGTTTGGTTTTGCCTTAATTGGGTTTAGTTAGACTTAATAATAAATAGTTGGGTTTAATTTATAAATTTAATTTAAATAATAAATTTGGATCGGTCAATAAGTCCCAAACCTTACCATAGGCACCCTTATCGATAAGAAATAAATAAGAGAGATGAAGTGGTGTTTGTTAAAACTATTTAGGACCATTATTTTTGCAAAATTTATATTATATTATTCTTACTTGTAGCTTGCAATCCCGGTAAGTAGTAGCTTAAAATCACGGTCATTTAGGAGAATGTTAAACAAAAATAAATTAAATTAGGGCCTTTGCTCCAAAGTAAGATAAAAATCCTTCAACTATCAAGAATGCCCCTGTAAATAAAAATCCTTTCAACTATGCCCCCATAAATAAATCAAGAATGCCCCCCTAAATAAAAATCCTTTAAACGATACCCTCATAAATAAAAAAATTAAGTCCACCCCTTCGATGCCGAGCTCAGACTCACCTCTTCCTTTCCCCACCGCCGTCGGATTGCCATGGCCGTCCTAAGACCACCAATGTTTGGGTTCTTCCTCTACCTCTCTTCCCTCTCCTCTTCGCCGACAACCTACCACCCCCTCTACTGCTGCCGGAGCGCAGCCACAGCTGCTGGAGGGCCGTTTGAGCATCGCTATTAAAGGTTCCCCCTTCCCTCCCTTCCTCCCTCTCCTTGTAATTTACCTTATATGGTTGTGTTTTCTCCTTTTTTTCGCTCTATACCAACTTTAAATAATTGAGCCTCTCAACTTCTCTTCATCTCTGGAAATTGGTTCCATCGTGATGTTTGTTAATTGCCCTATTAATTGCTTGGTTTTGTTGCTTTTGTGATTTAAAGAGATTAATTTTTTTGTTTAATGAACGCGATGAAAGGCAGATTTTGTTGGGTTGCCCCTTATCCGTAAATACATGACATGGAACCCTATTTAAGGTAAAAATTAAGATTTTGTAGATTTACTTCGTGTGAAAGGAATAAAATCAATGTCAGACATTCGTTTTCTTTGGTTTTGGTTTTGGTTTTGGAGAAAAAGGGGCCACGAGGTGGAGAGAAAGGGCGACAAAGAGAAGAGGAAATTTGTGGATCGAAGAAAGGTGAATATTTTGTTGAGATTCGCTTATAATTGTCAATAGTAATTTTGTCAAGTTCTTAATTCGTAATTTTTTATTTTCTTTATTTTTGGTTAATACCAATTTTGTAGAAATTATAATAAATTAGTATTGGCAAGTTTGTTTTCCTGTAAATATATTTTTTGTATCAAAGTTGTGATATAGTGAATTTAATCTTGCCATTTGCTCGGTAGTTTTCCCCCAAATTTGTGGTTTTTCACGTAAAATTTATTTTTGTTCATAGTGAAAAATATTTCTTTTTGGGTTAAAGTGAAGTCTATTTTGATTGGTACTTCTCATCCTTATGTGTTGGATGTTTGGGTAATCTCAATAAATGGTATCAGAACCTAGTTGGTTTTGGTGTTGCTTCGGGCCAGCTTGAATTGGAGTCTCTTCGAACTTTACTATAACATGTAGACCTAGTATATGGTGAGAGGGAGATGATTCGAGTAGGTTAGCATGAATTGGAGTCTCATGGAACTTCATTATAACTTATGGACCTAGCATGTGGTGAAGGGGAGAATTATTGAGTTTATCCCACATTATATTTAGAGGTGACTGATGACTTATATATAGGCTAATGAGAAAACCTTATTCTTTAAAGTTAGCTTTTGGATTAAGAGAGGTCGGTAAAACTTATTGCAAGTCCCTTTTGGGGGCCCATAGGGCCCAATAGTTCCTGGTTGCTTGCTCGTAGCAAATTTTAGGTTGTGGGTATTTTTTGCCAGCTAGGCGTTCAGCGAAATTTTTACGATCTTAGTTGGTACTTATCACTGGTCAAAAATTGGCAAAGATGACTGATAAAGACTGGAATAAGTTGGATAGGAAGGCTATGGCCTATTTGAGACAATTGGTAGATGAAGTTATGTATCATCATGTTTCTGATTTGACATCCTCAAAACCTATATGGGATAAACTCTACGAAGTTTATGAGAGGAAACTGCTGGCAACAAGGCCCTTTTGATAAGAAAATTAGTGAATTTGAGGCATAAAGATTGAAGTGACGTAAGTGAGCATCTCAATGAGATGAAGAGTATTATTACTCAACTTGCCAGGATGAAGTAGATGAGGAATGACAAGTTATCCTGCTCCTCAACACATTGCCAGAGAGTTGAAAAACACTGGGGATCTCTTTGAGCAATGCTGCTTTGGATTGGAAAACTCACAATGGACATGGTAACAAGTAGTTTACTAAATGAGGAGGTGAGAAGAAAATCTATACCAATTTTAGGGTCTCATGCATTAGTGTCAGAAGGGGCAAGAGCTAGATCAAGAAATATGGACACAATAGAGGGGACAAGAGTCGAGGAAGGTCTAAATCCAGAAAGAACTTGAAGTGTTATAATTGTGACAAGACAAGTAATATCAAAAAAGATTGTTGGGAACTCAAGAAATACTTGAAAAACAAAGACAATAAGAATCAAGGAGAAAAGAATACTAATGTTGTACATGATGACTTGATGATTCTTTCTGATTGTGTGAATGATTGTTTGACGGCTGATTGTGATGCTAGTTGGGTAGTTGACTTGGGAGCATCATTCCATGCAACTCGAAGCAAAATTTTTTTACTACTTATAAACCTTCGGATTTGGGTATAGTAAAGATGTGAAATAGTGATACTTTCAAAATTGTGGGACTTGAAGATATGCATATAGTAACAAACACAGGTTACAAATTAGTGCTTAAAAATGTCGGTATATTCCAGATTTAAAGATGAGTTTCTTGTCAACCGAAGTGTTTGATAATGAAGGATTTGGTTCACAATTTTCCCAAGGTGTGTGAAAACTTGTGAAAGGTTCTCTTGTTGTTGCTAAAGGGAAAAAGTGTTGTAGTTTGTACAAGATTGAGACGAGTCTAGTTTGAGAGGAGGTTAATATCTCCTAACTAGATTCCAATGCTGATTTGTGGCACTATCAAGTGGGATAAATGAGTAAGAAGGGACTAGAGACGTTGGAGAAGCTAAATCTCCTTCCCAAGGTAATGGACATCACAATTAATCCTTGTGACCATTGTTTGGTGGGGAAACAATGTAGGACATCTTTTGCAAGCACAGGTACAAAGAAGTCAGAAGTTCTTGAGTTGGCACACACTGATGTGTGTGGGCCTATAGAGGTAAAATCTCTTGGCGGTTCTATTTATTTTGTCACTTTTATTGATGATACTTTTGGGAAGGTGTGAGCTTATATCATGAAAAATAAAAGCGATGTTTTTGGCATCTTTAAGAATTTACATGTATTGGTTGAAAGAGAAACCAGTAAGCTCTTAAAATGCCTTAAAAATAATAATGGTGGTGAATATTATTTTGTTGAGTTTGATGAATATTATAGCAAACATGGGATTAGGCATGAGAAGACGGTTCCTTATACTCAACATAATGGAGTGGTTGAAAGAATAAACAGGACCATCTTTGAGAGGATTAGGAGTATGTTGTCTTTAGCTAAGTTACCTAAAAGCTTCTGGGGTGAGGCCATGAACACACCTTGTTATTTGATCAATAGATCTCCCACATATGCTCTGGACAATGACATACCAAAAAAGGTTTGAAGTGACAAAAAGGTCAGCTATTTTTATTCGAAAGTCTTTAGTTGTAAGGCCTTTGCACATGTGCTTAAGGAACAAAGGGTTAAGCTTTACCCTAGAGCCGTGGAATGTATTTTTCTGGGATATGGTGATGATAAGTTTGGATACGAACTTTGGGATCCTAAGAATAGAAAACTGATTCGAAGCAGAGATGTAGTTTTCAAGGAAGATCAGACAGTTTAGGACTTTGGCAAGGAAGAAGTTTTTCAAACAAAATCTCAGGAAAGCTTGGAAAAGGTAAAAGAACATTCAACTTCAACTAAAATTGAAGAGGCACATGATGATACAATTATTCTCCCACCTAGTGATGAT
Source organism: Piper betle (assembly GCA_033002965.1). Classification (NCBI taxonomy): domain Eukaryota; kingdom Viridiplantae; phylum Streptophyta; class Magnoliopsida; order Piperales; family Piperaceae; genus Piper; species Piper betle. Next base: position 73,958 of record JAURVB010003359.1, read on the forward strand.
GAGGTGACTGATGGTATTTCTAATGAGTTTGTTAATGATGTTGGATAGGAATAAGTGGATTCTAATTAAGGGGAGCCAACTAGTGTGAGGAGATTAGCTCGGAAACCAGTTCTATTAACAAGATATCCTTCATCAGAATATGTGAAATTCACTGAATGTGGAGAACCTGAAAATTTCAATGAGGTCAAATCTCATGTAGAAAAGGAGAAGTGGTTGAAGGCAATGCAAGATGAGATAAAATCTTTTCATGATAATCACACCTATGAGTTGATGGATCTTCCTAAGGGAAAGAGAGTATTAAAGAATAAATGGGCCTACAGGATCAAACATAAAGAAGGGCTTCAGACAAAAGAAAGGTATTGATTCCAATGAAATTTTTTCTCTTGTTGTTAAAATGTCTTCTATTAGAATTGTTCTGGCTTTGGCTGTAAGTTTGGATTTGGAAGTTGAATAGTTGATGTGAAGACGGCCTTTCTACATGGTGATCTTGAGGATACCATATATATAGAGCAACCAGAGGGTTTTAAAGTCAGAGGAAAGGAATAGATGGTGTGCAGACTTAAAAAGAGTTTGTATGGTTTGAAGCAACCTCCTAAATATTAGTACAAAAAGTTTAATTATTTTATGGAAAACAAAATGCAAGTCTGTTTCTGATCACTGTGTGTTCATCAAGAAGTTTGATGATGGTGACTTTATTATTTTGTTGTTTTATGTGGATGACATGTTGATTGTTAGACATGATGGAGCCAAGATTGCAAGTTTAAAAAAGAACTTGAACAAATCCATTGCAATGAAGGATTTGAGATCGGCAAAATAAATCTTGGGAATGTTCATTCGGTGTGATAGGAGAGCTAGAAAGTTTTGGATGTTACAGGAAAAGTAAATAGAAAAGGTGCTTGAAAAATTCAACATGAAAGATGCAAAATCAGTTGGAATACCACTTGGGGGTCACTTCAAATTGAAGAAAATTGACTTAAGTGAAACAAAGATGAAGGAAATGACAAAGATTCTTTATGCTTCTGCTGTTGGTTGTTTGATGTATGTTATATTTTGTACAAGACCGAATATAGGATATGCAGCTGAAACAGTTAACAGACATTTAGCAAATCCAAGCAAAGAATATTGGCAAGCAGTTAAATGGATAATGAGGTACTTGAGAGGTACTTCCAAAATGTATTTGTGTTTTGGAAGTGATAAACCTTTATTGGTTGGCTACACCGATGCAAATATGACAAGTGACTTGGAGACAAGAAGGTCAATATTTGGGTTTGTTGTTAATTTTGCTAATGGAGCTGTATCTTGGCAGTCTAGGTTGAGAAAGTGTGTTGTATTTTCCACAACTGAAGCCGAATTTATTGCTACTACATAAACTTGCAAGGAGATGCAATGGACAAAGAGATTTTTGAATTAAATTGGTGTTAAATAGGAGAGATAAATTGTACACTGTGATAGCCAGAGTGTAATTCCTCTGAGTAAGAATTCAAGTTTTCATTCAAGGAGCAAATACATTGATGTGAGATATCACTGGGTAAGAGATATGTTAGAAACTAAATCTCTTCAACTAACAAAATTCATATTGAAAGGAATGTTTCAGACATGATGACTTAAATTGTGTTAAAGGAGAAACATGTTTACTAGAGGAATGGGACAGGCATGGATGGAGCTTCCCATGTCGGCTAGTGGTATTTTATGGCGTCGGGAAGGGGAGGTTTGTTGGGTTGTCCCTCCTCCGTAAATACATGAAATGACAACCCTATTTTGGGTAAAAACTAAGATTTTGTTGATTTGCTTCGTGTGAAAGGAATAAAAACAATGTCAGACGCTTTTGCTATTTGGTTTTGGTTTTGTAGAAAAAGGGGTCACGAGGTGGAGAAAAAGGGCAACGAAGAGAAGGGCAAAATTGTGGATTGAAGAAAGGTAAATGTTTTGTTGAGATTTACTTGTAATCGTTAATGGTAATTTTGCCAAGTTTTTAATCTGTAATTCTCTATTTTCTTTATTTGTGGTTAATACCAATTTTGTAGAAATTATAATAAATTAGTATTGGGGAGTTTGTTCTCTTGTGGATATTTTCTGTATTAAAGTTGTGATATAGTAAATTTGATCTGGTCATTTGCCCCCTTGATTTTCCCCCAAATTTGGGATTTTCTAAATAAAATTTGCTTTTGTCCATATTGGAAGGTATTTCTTTTCAGGTTAAAGTAGTGTCTATTTTGATTGCTATTTCTCATCCTTTTGGGGATTTAGATGTTTGGTTAATCCCAACAGATTTTTGTGATTTCACTGTACTTTGAGCAAATTGTATGATTCATTTCTTTGAGGGATGCTATGGTTCTTTTTTACATTGATGATGTGATAAATTAACTGGTAATAGCAAATCAAGAGAGATTACAGTAACCATGATGGGGAGGAGGAGGAAGGGAGGTTTGGGAAGGTGCTTAGAGGGAAGGAGGAAGGAGAGCTTGGGAGGTCATCAAATTGGAAGGAGCCAAGAAGAGAAGATTGGGCTTGTAGCTTAGCTAAATAATATTATTATTCTTTTTTGGGTCCATATTTCGTGATCTATCTGCCAAACATGGTTTTGTGTTTTTCCACTAAAATTGATGATTTTAACTTTTTTTATGTGAGAAATAAAGAAAAGATAAGTGGGTTGGTTTTCGTATGTTTGGTATGGGATTCAGATTTCCCCAAATTTTGGATCATGGTAAGTTGTCAAGGTGGGTGCTTATTGAATTGCACATGTAGAATATATATACAAAATTTAAGAAAGAAAAAATAACGTTAGTTGAAGTGAATTATTGTTAAAAGGGAAATGAGGGAGGAAGAGAAGACGGAGTAGGGAGTCTTACAAGTTGCTCTGCTCCCGATGTGAGTCTCACATCAGGATTGAGATTGACTAGTTATTTTAAAATGTACCCAAAGATCATTAGAGCCAGCCCTGTCTCCACTTATCGACTCTGGGAGGTAGCAACCTAGGAGAGTGTTACATAGAAAGGAGAGTGTTACTTAGGAAAGGGCTACCAAGGGCCAGGGGAAAAGCCCATGATGGGATTGATAACGGCCTAGAGTGGAAGCCGCCTAGTGTGGGCAAGAGGGACGGTGAGGTGGAGTGTGGTGGAATATTACAAGCCTATGGTATGAGACAAAGGTTTGTTGTATTCCCGATCCTAGTCTTACATGAGGGTTGAGATTGGCTAGTCATTTTGAGATGTACCCAAAGTCTATAAGAAGGAATTTGGCTGAAAAATGGGGTTCTTTATTCTTATTTTGTAGTATACCTGCTGGACATAATTTTGGGGGATGAAGATGCTATTGTCACATAGTTTTTACTCGTTCTATATTTTGAAGACATTCTTAGTTATGTTAATGTTTAATTCATATTTCTGGTCACTTGAAACTCTGTTATTTGCTTTTCAAATGGACAATGATATTTGGCAAAACTCAAAGTGAGCTAGGGGAGGGATTCTATGTAGGATTAAATTTAATTGAAAGTGGTTGCCTTTGTTTGGACTATGGAGTGTGACAATCATTAGAGGATTGATCAGTTAACCATTCTCTAGCATCATTTTATTGATGCCGCACAAGTAAATGAATTTCCTTTTCCTGCCTTCCTAACACATGCTTCAAAAATAAGTTTCCTTTTCCTCCCAAGAAAACACAACTAAAATTCATTAGAAAAGTCATTTCATTTCTTTTAATTTTTTTAGTCTTTCCATGGGATGATTTTCTTTTCTATGCTAACTAAATTGAGATAAACTTTCTTTTTAACATTTATAAATGTACCTTTTTTTGGGTTTTCAGTGGTACAGCTATTTCCCAATAGAATGAAGACTTAAATAATTAAGAAAAAAAATGATATCTTTTCTGCTGGTTTGAAAGTTAGATTTTGGAAACTTGAATTTTGGTTCTGCTTCCATTCCTCTGAATGGGAAAGCCCAGTGGAAAGAAGAAAAATGTGGGAGGAAAGGTTAGCGAGCCAAATGCTAAAAGGAACAAGCACCCAGAGACACATTCGAAGGCTTTTGATGAAGATACTGCAATGTTTATAAGCATGTCACAGGAACTGAAAGAAGAGGGTAACAAGTTGTTTCAAAAGAGAGATCATGAAGGGGCGATGTTAAAGTATAAGAAGGCACTTGAACTGCTTCCAAAGAATCATATAGACGTAGCCTACCTTCGGAGCAATTTGGCTACCTGTTTCATGCAGATGGGTCCTGGTGAGTATGACAAAGCCATACATGAGTGCAATCTGGCTTTGGAAGTGTCTCCCAAGTACAGTAAAGCTCTTTTAAAAAGGGCTCGGTGCTATGAAGCCCTCAATCGGATGGAATTGGCCTTTAGGGATGCTAGTACTGTCTTGGGCTCTGAACCTAATAACATTATGGCGCTAGAGATTGCAGACAGGGTCAAAAAGGCATTGGAGGATAAGGGCATGCAGGCAGATGGGAAGCAGATCCTGACAGCTACGGAGTACGTGGAACCAACAATGCTTGTTCATCAGTTTAAACCTAGGAAAATGAGAGGCGAAAAAGAATAAGGGCAGCAGTAGTATTCCTGTTAGCAATCCTGAAGATAAAGCCATCATTCAGGAGAAGCCAGCTGTTAAAGTGGAGCCATCGAGGTCTGTGAAGATTGTATATGGAGAAGATATTAGATCAGCCCAAGCTCCAGCAAATTGCACCATCCTACAAGTAAGAGAAATTGTTAGGGATCGCTTTCCTGGCCTTGAAGCACTTTTGATTAAATACAAGGATAAAGCGAGACTTGGTTACACCATCACTACCACAGAAGAGCTAAGATTGCAGAATCTTTGGCTGATCCCCAAAGCTCACTGAGGTTGCACGTTGCAGAAGTTAATCCTGATCAAGATCCGTTGTTTGAAATGGCTCGTAAACTGGAGATGGAGAAAGATAATTCAACTGAAAATTGGCAGCCGAAGAAAGAGCTAGTATATCAACCTACTTGTATGGAGGATTGGACTATCCATTTCGCTCTACTATTCAAGAATCATGTGGGTTTTAGTTCAGATGCATACTTGGGTCTTCACGAGCTTGGAATGAAAATTTTTGGTGAAGCCATTGAGGATGTTGTAACTGGTGAGGAAGCACAAAGACTTTTAGCTATTGCTGCAGACAAGTTCCAACAAATGACTGCTCTGGCTTTATTTAACTGGGGAAACGTTCACATGTCCAGGGCTAGGAAGAAAATTTCTTTTCCTGAAGAAGCATCTAGAGATGTGATAGTGGAGCATATAAAAGAAGCCTTTGAGTGGTCCAAAAAGGAATATGAAAGGGCAGGGGAGAGGTACAATGAGGCTGTAAAATTAAAACCTGATTTTCATGAGGGCCTGGTTGCCATTGGGCAGCAACAATTTGAGCAAGCCAAGCTTTCTTGGTACTATGCCGTTGGTACCAATGTGGATTTGGAAACCTGGCCTCGTACTGAAGTTATTGATCTTTATGATCGTGCTGAAGTTAATATTGCAAGTGGTGCAGAAATGTGGGAAGAAATCCAGGGGCGTCAACTGGTGGATCTTTTGAAACCTGAAATTGAAAAGGCAAAGTCACTACTGCAGAAAATAGGGCTTGATGAAATTATTAAGGATGTGTCTGCAGATGAGGTTGCAGATCAGGCCTCTAATTTGAGATCACAACTCAACCTTTTGTGGGGAAGTCTGCTGTATGAAAGATCAATTGTAGAATTTAAATTACGATTTGAATATTGGGAAGATTGCTTGGAAGCTGCCATTGAAAAATTTGAAGAGCGGGGGCTTCTCTGGTAGACATTGCAATCATGAGAAAGAGTCATTGCTCCAATGCTACCGCTCAAGAAGGTAAAATTGGAATGTCTACAAAAAAATGCCATCAGAGTTTTTTATTTTTTCAGAAGAAAAAGAATTGTCATAAGCTCGGCCGTGTCATTCTGCTTAAAATTCCATTGATCAGAATTTGCTCATCTAGATTGACAATTACTCTAGGACACAATTTGTTCAAGTTTGAATCCTTTGTGTTTGATTGCATGGAAGAACTTACATTTACTGATATTGTCAAGTATTTCTCTAGATCCAAGGGGTTATTGTACCACTTAATGATTTGCTTCTCAAATAGATCGACCAAAATGCCCATATTAATTTTTAGAGTAGCGAAAACCTCTGCATTGTAAAACATTTTTTAGGTTTTCTCTTTGTCATTCATCATATTTATTATTTCAGGTAATTGATCGATAATATTCAAACACTTTTACTATCTCTGATATCAAGTTCATTAAGTCGTAGAAAGTTCAGCACGGCACTTCTACATTTTTTTGCTATGAATGTACTGCTTGACCAATATGAGGAACATCTTTGAATTCATCAAACTTTTTCTTTTTTGTAGAAATAAGATTGCTAAACTATGTTTGGTGTTGGTATAACTCGATGAAACAATCAGTTGCTTATCTTGCATTTCCCTTTTTTGTAGGATTGGTGTTCAAAATTGATGAAAGGGTTCAGGCATGGAATGAAATGTATGATGCAAAAAGGTGGGTTAGTGGCTTCTCGTCTTTCCGCCTAGAACCTCTTCTTCGTCGGCGGCCACCAAAATTGCACCATATATTTGAGGCCTTGTGATTTGTTTATTAGTGATAAAGCTTGGGTTTGATTTTTCAACTGTTAGTCACTGCTAGCTGAGAGCAGAGCCAGTGTTGTATTCACAAGGTAAGATTCTAACATCTTAAAATTTTATCTGTTCAACAAAAATGTCAATAATATAAATACTCACCATTGACTTCATTTGAAGAAATTGTTTTGCCGGTTTTGTTTCTAAATGAAGAGTGAATCCATCTGTTCCTAGTAAGATACTGCTTGTGATTTGGTGCCCATGTTATTCATTGCCAATAGTGAGTTCATTTGATGCCTCTTTCCAGTGTGTTTGACAGGTTTGGTCTAAGGCACCAATATTTTTCTTAATGATCAGTGAATTGATGACTTCCTCAAAGTGCATTCGTATGTCTGATTTTACTCTTGTTGCTCATTTTTAGTAGCTTTTGAACATGGACAAAGTTGCAGAAACCTATAGTTTTGGTACATGGGAGTGGTTGTCTGAGAATATTCCCGTATCATTCCTCACAATGGTTGCTAGCTGTGTGTGAATTCTGTAAAATCTCACAAACTCTACTATCTGTTGATGTCTAATGCTAGTGGGCTGAGAATAGATTTGCAGCTTGGCTGAATAAGTTCGGTGTGAATCAATGACTCAAAGCTAGCTTTAGATAGGCCTGTATGACCAAAGTTGGGTTTAACTTAATGTTGTTGGGAAATCTTCTTCTTCTAACGCCTAATCTGAAATGATTGGGATCGGCAAATGTATTAGCTATTAAAAATGATCCGTATATTACACTGTTGGATATCATGATCTTTCCAAGGCAGTTAAAAAGAACATTATGTGATCCTTGTGTTTAAAATAGAAAAGGTGCCTTTTAATCTGATACATGCTGCATATTTACGGTTGAAAACATTTTGCTACATCTATGCAGCATATTTTCTGGTGCTGGACCTAATTTGTTGTTCTTTTGAACAGAATCTTACTCTCTGGTGATCTAATTATTGGATGTGTTGTGTGGTACTCAAAGACAAGTAGAAACTATTTGTTGTGTTTTACCGAATGATTCTGTGTTCAAGTGGAGGAGTTGGTTATTGGAAGTCAATTCTTTGAGCAGGGACAACTATCACAGTCTATGCTGTTCATTTCTGTTCCTGTGGTAATTGTTTTTCTTTACACCTGCCATTTTTTATGATTTGATTAAATAATTGAAAATTTGTATTTGTTGTCAAAATAACATATGCGCTTTGTAAAACTGTTGTTTTGGCTTTTGAGAATGTGGATTGTTTGTGGAAATGAATCATTTTTTTTGTTTTATTTTGTTTCGTGGGTTCACGACGATTTGCGCTGGTAAATTGTGATAACTGTAAATATCATTTATGTATTATCTTGCATGCGATATGAAGAATTTTGTCGGGTGCATTTTTTGCCCCAATCCTTTCTTGTTTTGCTTCAAATTTGTTTTTAAACAAATTGAGTGTTGATTCTAACAATGCAAAATGTGGATCAAAAGTACTGTATACTTCAACTGGTATGAAAATATCGTGTAGAATTGTACTCCATTTACCTTAAAGAAGTGAAAAAGTTAATTCAACTAATTGCTAATAATATATAAGAATTTTAATATGAGTAGAAAAATATTTTAATAATATATCAAAAGTACTGTATAATTTTTTTATTTAGTCTAAGGATAATTTAGGAATTGTTTTATTAGGGTTTTTATGATTTACTTATAAATACGGGCTAGTCTCCTATTGTACGCAGATACTTTTTAAGGGAGTTTTGATGGATTATTAATTGGTGTGTGCCTTATTTTCCAGGTTTTTTTCTTCTACTTTCTTCATCTAATTTATTCTCTCATTTCAACTTAAAATTTTTTCCCTTCGAAATTCCATTTTTGACAATGTAAGAGTTCGTGTAATTTATAATTGTTAATTATCCCCAATTTCTATTACATATTATATTAGATAGAGATGACGGATGTAACACCCTACTTTTGGTTCACTTAAGAACCGAATAAAAAATATTATGATTGAGTCGAATCATATTTAAAGTTGGTAGTTTATAAGACTCGATCAATAATATAGATCGATATATTCTACTTGGCGTCAAGAGAATAGAAGACATTGCTAAATATGAGTGAATATTCATCAAATATAAATAAAAGTATAAAAGAAAATAACTCCGCTAAGCTCAAGTGTGTGTAGCGTCTATCTATCCTCCCACCAAAGACGACTGAGGGTCACAAGACCTATATATATAATAGGAAAAATGTCAGTAACCAGTGTTACTCGTCCAGAAATAACTAATAGTCAAACTAGCACATGAGAGCTGACCTTCTTGTTAAATGGAAATACTTCTTCACATAATCTCTCATAAGGGCGCTAATTAGGAGTCGTCAGCCTCAGCTCAAGAGCATCCCATTCTAACTCATCTCATGCCTCGACAACTTTTAAAACTATCCTTTGCACGGGAAAATCAATTTTTTTCCCTTTTTCCTTTATCCCTCTACATCTTCCATTTCAATAGTGGCCCTCAGCATAAAGGCTGAGTACTTTCAGATATGCGCTTTTAGTAACCTTTGAAAGTATAAGTCTAGACATGTGCTCCATTGGAGTACTCATAATCCTCCACACTTCTTTGAGTTTGAGGAACTCAAAGGTGGAGTTATCAGAGTCCCTCAAGAATAGAATGGCCACTGACCAATCCAGATCTCGCTTTGACTTATACGTGCCCGTTTGCATAGTATGTGAGTTGATTTCACCATCTCTCATCTCATTGAAACTCGATAAAATCATATATATGCCTCGAAAGGGTTTATATAATATGCTCGAAGGCAACTTGCAGTGGATCTTAGTTCGAAAACATCTTGAGAGATCTCATCCTCAAGGGTTACTAATCCTGGAAGTAAAATACGTCTAGCTAGTCCATATTAGTGGGGTCCGATAAATCAACCATTTAACATGTCATACGATTTAGAAATCAAATCAACGATAGAATATAATGATAAATACTAAGAAGAGTCCTAATAGACGTGTGATTCAAGCTCCAAGCCCATCGACACATCTATGACGAGCTCGAACTTCGAAACCTACATCGAAATCCGCTGTTAAGTAAAATACTAATATTTATATATGATGCATTCTCGTGATGTATGCTCACATCATTAATACATCATAATAAAGAAGACAATGCTAAATAAACATACAACTAAATATCCACCATGTAAATCGAGACATAATAAAAGAAATAATTAATAAATAAATAATAAATAAATAAATAAACTTATAAATAAATAGATAAATAATAAATACATGAAAATAATAATACTCTAATCATAAAATAATAATATAATTATGTTATATAAATGCACGGCTAAACATCAGTAAATATTACATATACTCGTGCTAGTAAACATATAAATAAATAAATATATATATATAATCATTCTATAAATAAATAAATAGTTAATTTTAATTAATCACTAATAATAATAATAAAATAGTCATTCAATACGAAATACATAATTAAATACAAATAAATAATAACGTACACACAATGAATAAATAGATAGATAAATAAATAAATAAATAAATAAATAAAATTAATATTAATAAGTAAATATATCAATAATAATAATAAACAATTACATAAGCATTCATCATATGCCACAAATATAATTAAAAAAATAAACAATAATGAATAAATAAATAAATAATAAAATACTCATAATATCAAAAAATATTAAATAATGTGAATATACATCTACACTAATGTAAATGTTTTCAAATTACCGAAAATGGGTTGAAATTGAGTTGAACCGGGTTAACTCACTGAACCGAACTGGGTCAGCTGAGTTAACTCTATCTAAGTCAATAAACTGGTGGGCTAGGTCAGCTAGGCTAGTCTAGATTGCTGGATGCAGATGCGGACATGAACACAGGCAAGCAGGTGGACGTGAACATGTGAACAGGACTAGGGTTAGCAAATGCAAATGTGGGCAGGTGGATGCGACGCAGGCAAAAAGGTCCAATGGGGCAGGCAGTGCCCGTCGTCAAAAAGCCAACGATGGCGAGGCAAGGGTCGTCGTTGGTTGAGATTGACGGCCCAGGCGATGAGGAACATGATGGTGGTGACGATCAATGGAGTCTAACCGTCGGTTGGCCAAAAACGTTGGAAAAAGTGGCAGAATCTCTGCCAGGTGTCGCCACCAGCAAATGCAGCCATGACGGTGATCATGGGTGGTTTCAAAATAAAGGTATCACTGAGATGAACCTATCTAGGTGGTTGGCCTCATTAGTGGCGGCTCGCCGATGTCGAAAAATGGCTCGAACGGTGGTAGCGAAAACCAGTTGTAAAAACATTGTCTTTGGCGGCTACTGCGATGGCGCCAGTATCGGAGCTGGGTATGGATGAAAAGCCTGTCACAAGGCGGTTATATGAGTGCCGGTCTGGTGGTTGGGAAAGAGCTGAAGACTCACTGGCAGCAAGTTGAAGTGGTGGCAACCCTAAGGGTGGAAATCATCTAAAATTGTGGGAAATCTCTTAAAAATAAGTGGGTGAAACTAGGGTTGATATGGATGGCTTTGATCTTGCCATGTGGCATCATCTAAATGTTTAACAACCTATGGACCTAGTGGGGCCCACCAATGAGCATATGCAATATATATATATATATACACACACACACAAAAGCTCGAATTGAGACCGTCTAAAATCAAAACTGACTCGAGTCCTAAAAGTGAGTCTATAGTCGAGAATTTAGGCAATCAGGTAAAAATCTACAACTCATTCAAGCTTGGCCCAAAGTGACAATTTAGTAGTCCAAAATCCCTAAAATGCATATAAATGAGATACCTTGAAAATCTCAAACGAATACTAAATGCTGCAAAGACTTAGATCCATGCCTAAAACCCTAGCTAAGACATAAAAAACATGTCTATACCTCGTGTATACAATGATAAATCATGTTTTTATGTAGCTTAACTAAAACTATTATCTGCATATCAGGCATACTTAACCACCATAATATGCTTATACAATATAGGCCTCATACTCATGGTATGAAAATTAGCCTAACTCGAGTTCGGTCAAATTGACTTGAGACTGGCCTGAACCAGGCAAATTATAAGTCTGTTAAACCCTAACTTGAAGGTGGGTTTTGCAACGGAAGTGACCGGAGTGGTATCATTGTGGCCGAAGGTAACTACTCACCAAAAAATTGTGGCCGAGGTTGAAGATCAAATGCTTGTGTAGAAAAATATTTTGCCAATGACAATTGAGAAGTGGAGTCTGGGAAATGGTCCAAGGGAGCTGGCTGAGCTTTTTGGTTACTGAAAATTATATGTAAAGGATGGCCATGATTATCTGTTTAAAAAGCTTCGAAATAAAATAAAATAAAAAGATATCCCTTTATTATTGGATGGCGCAAAAGGGGCTCATCTAAAGGGGGCTCATAAAAAGTGTTCTCTATCTAGAAAGCCTAAAAGCTTCCCCCAAACCTTGCTAGGCGTGACCGTCGTTGCAGCCACCGTTACACTCCTAAACTTTCCAATTTTTTGAAAGAAGTTTAAAAAAGTTTAAAGCAGCTTAAGAATGACTAAGTTAACTGGAGACTATATAATTAAAAAAAAACTGATATTAGATGCAAACCAAAGACTCATCCAAAATCTAAGTCTTATTTTAGCATATCAAAAAATAAAAAAGTCGTCTCTTAGATAATGCACAATTTAAAAATGGTGTAATCATACTTAGTGGTATGCACAATGCCCACTTCATTTTTTTACTCCATTCTTTATGCAATTCTTCATACTATATCATTTATATTGTGGAAACATATTTTATCAACAAAAATATGGGGGTGTCCAGATTGTGATGCTGGGTTTGGATGACAGCAAAAAAATAAACTAACGTTTGTGATGATAGCTGACAAATTGATTAAAAGAAAGGAGGAAAATTAACGCATGAAAAGGCATTCAAACACGGTGGTGTTGGTTAGACAAACATCGAACGAAGTATTGTCTAATTTTTTCATAAAAGCATGTACTTTTCGATTGAGTGCTTTAGGCAAATTAATATTTGATCTCGTGCAAAACTTTTATCTTTTATGAAAGAAGCGTACATCTTTTTTTCTAGGACAATTTGTTGTGAATCCTCACCTTCCAAATCATTGACTAAAACAATTTATCAAAAGTCGTATTACTTGAAGAACTTGACTTATGTAAACAACGTATCTAAGTAGACCAGATATTAAAATATCGAGTTTGGGTTTAATCATGTTTGGTCCAAGTTTATAGGTTCGGGTCTCAAAGGATCCGACCTTATATAATGACACAAACCCGAAAAATAGTTAATGTTTCTTTTAAATTTTAATTTTTCTTTATTATATATATATATATATATATTCTTTATATTATATACAATATCTTTTTAAATAAGAATAATTATCATAAAATATTTAATTTTTTTGTGTATACTTGTATAAATGTATGCAATATATAACTTATTATCAGTTTGAGTCCCAATTTACTAAATTTGGTTCAGGTCTAAACTAAAGAAAAGTGCTTATGTAAATATTCGGGTTCAAATTCGTGTATTTGATTTTGGGTTAGGTTCGGGTCCTTCGCTACCCGGTCTAAACAACAACAATAATCATGTGTTTTATAATAACCCAATCTGAGTATAACATAATGAGCCTAAATTATTTTTAAAAAAGTTGCTAACCCAAGTTAAAGATTATAAATACATCCCTATAAATATATTAGATGTACGAATAATTTAAGGATATCATAATTTACCCATCTAGGAAATTCTCTTCAAAATTACTTTTGTCGATCATGAGCATAATCTATGTTCATTATAGTCCAGTCCATCATGTAATATGGTCCCATATCGATTCTGATATCATCATTCAACCTAAGTGTAATATAACGGGCATAAATCATTTCTTCTAAATAGTAAATCCAAATTTAATTTAGAAGCACATCTCCACTCATATATTGAATATTACCAAGTAGATATCAAACATAAGATTATTTTGGGAGATATTAAAAATGTGAGATGAATCCATAGGCTTCGATTTAAAAAAACTTTACCAATTTAAAAGGCGTAGCAACTCATGGTTATACAAGACACCATCCAATATTTTAAGCTTAGTAGAGGTGGGGTAAAGAAGAGAGTTTGCATCAGATGGTATGTTGTGTAGGAAAAAATTTGCTTACTCTGAAAATCTGCCAGGTATTTCTTTTTATAATTACCTATTAACTATATAAATAACCAAAATATTCTTCTAATCAGTTTGATAATTATAAAATATAGTACTCGGCAATTTGAGCTCCCTATTAGTATTAGGAGCATACAATCTTTACTCGAAAAATGATAACATTGATTCTACACCACAGTCCGACACAGTTTATCTTACATAATAATTCATCTGAAAAGACAAATTATGGTGGGGACAATTTCACATCAGTCATGGTGACATTTATTCTTAGCATTTGATTTTATGATCGGATCTCATACGTGGTTGGCCATGGGCTGCGACACTGTCCCATTGTTTTTGTTACATAGTGGGTAGAATATTGCCCTCTCAACCACCTTTTTTTTCTTTTCAATCAAAAGCTTTTCAATGCTGTAAATATTCCTTCCCAAACGTTTATGTAAAAACGTGAACTATATTATATGATTTCTTAGTTTTTTATCTATAGAATTTTATTCCTACCTTATCTCTTTTGCCTCAATATACATTAAAAAAAATGAAATTATTCTTAATTTATAGACAAGCTTATTTCCTTTTTTTATGAAAACAATATTTGATAGACTATGAGTTAAAAAATAGTCGATAGATAGCTTAACTTATAATAAACGTCATATTAGTGAAGCCATCGCCCTTAGAGTCAACATCTATAGTTGTTTGTAGCTACACGTATGTGCACATCATGGCGTGCTACTCCATACTATTCTTTCAAAACAATCCTCCTTTCAATAATGTAATAACTAAACATACCCTTTCATTTTAAATGATCGAGTTCAATTGACTTGCTTTAAATTTTTAGACGAAAAATAACCAGTGAAATCATGGTTGTCTGACTAAATTTTTAATGATTGATGAATTAATAAATTATATTTGTAATTTAGTTGATTCTTGCTAACCAACAAGCTGTATACAACAATTGATGACTATCAGTGTGGGACAAAAATTTTCGTTTGCACAAATCTTAAATAAAAGGTAATGCTTTTGATGTATAAACTATGTATCAATTGAGTCAAGGTAAAAATGTTAATATATAAGTGTACGATGGTGACATTTGCTTTGTATTACAAACTAAATTATTCACCCAATGACTTACAAATCTTAACTTTATCTTATCATCTTAACTCGTTTACATCCTTTGGTAGAATTGAATTTATTGTAGCAAATGTTATAATAAATTCGTTGTGGTAACCTTCTTATTGTCCGAAATTTAAATTACTATATTTGATAAAGTTTAACTGTTTAACCTTTTTAGACTTAACTAAGTGGGGTGATTTGAACCAATAAGAGGGTTGCTCGTTTGAAATATTATTTTCGACCCTAAATTAGTATTAATTACGATTAAAATTTTAAGTGATAGTTTATCGTAAGGTCTTATAACTTTATCAAATATAAAACCCAGTAAGAAAATAGTATTCAACACCCATTAATCACCTTTGATGATAATTTTAAAAATTCAGCAATTAATATTAATAGGTATTATCACTTATAATTTTTGTTGCAATCCACTCGTGTGGTTGACTTGAACAATTTGATGGAGTTGATATTATATAGACTTTTTTTATCGATGATCATACGGGAGAACAACAATCTTAAATTTTTTTTACATATTTCATGGTTTTTTATGCTAAATTGAATAAAGTAAAGCTTTAGATTGGTATTAAGAAAAAAATACAAATCTTATTTATAGATTGATGACCTAACTTATGTACATATATATCTTAAAAGAAGAAGAAAAAAAGTCAACAATCAACGACCCATTTACTTTGGGACATCCCCTTCCAACAATACCCTTCGTGTCGTCGGCGCCTAAAACCATGGCGGACGCCGCGGCAATCCCATTCTCGTCATCCCCGACTCCGAATTGAGCTCCGTCGCCGGCGATCGCCAGCTAGAGTTTCTCCGATGGAGCTTCCTCCGCCGGAGCTGCCGCTGTCCGACGGCCCGTCTTCCACCTTTCCCTCCGATTGGGGCAGCCTCCTCGATTTCGACCTCGACGACCTCATCTGGGACGCCGGCGTCGACGGCCTCGTCGTCGACGCCGCCGCCGATCATCCGCCGGCGGAGCAGCCCTCGCAAGGCGACGGGGGAAGGTGCGGAAGCGGGATCCGCGGCTGGTGTGCGACAACTACCTGGCCGGGCGGGTGCCCTGTGCTTGCCCGGAGATGGAGGAGAGAGGCGGCGGCGACGGGGGCGAAGCGGGCGAGGGTGGCGTCGGGCGCACGGTGCCAGGTCCCCGGTTGCGAGGCCGATATCAGCAAGTTGAAGGGGTACCATCGACGGCACCGGGTGTGCCTTCAATGCGCCAACGCCGATTTCGTCGTCCTCGACGGGGAGCAGAAGCGGTACTGCCAGCAGTGTGGCAAGTATGTTCCTCAGAATTCGCTTCTTCTCGTTCGGTCATTTTTTTCTTGTCAAGATTTGAATTTTCGACATCCTTGGCTGTGAATTAGCTTTATTTGATCACCGGTGTTGGATTTTATGCTTCTTGTTCAAAGGGGTTGTTATAGTTTTTGGTAGGTTCTTCATTTAATTTGCAACGTTCAATGAATTCTTCTTTCTTTGAGCTCAGATGCTAGATTCTTCACTTATTTGGCCTTTCTGTTGACAATTAATTGTTCTCTTTTGAACTGATATGTTAGATTCTTCATTTATTGGGTCTTTTTTGTTTTTAACAATAAATGATTCTTTGCTGAACGGAGGTGTTAGATTCTTCATTTATTTGGTATTATTTTTCCTGACAGCTCTGTTAATGATTAGCTTGATTTGTTTGGGTTTTTTCCAGGTTTCATTTATTGGAGAACTTTGACGAAGACAAGCGCAGTTGTAGGAGGAAGTTAGAGCGCCATAATAACAGGAGGCGCCGCAAGGTCTACTGACACCAAAGGTGCGGTTGAAAAGGAAACCTATTGCGAAGATACTGTCTGTGAAAATGAGGTTGCAAAAGGTATTCTGGCATATATCTTTGGCTATTGACGATTAATATTTTGAGTAATTCATGTGTTGCATTTGG
This sequence comes from Piper betle, assembly GCA_033002965.1. Lineage (NCBI taxonomy): Eukaryota > Viridiplantae > Streptophyta > Magnoliopsida > Piperales > Piperaceae > Piper > Piper betle. Next base: position 90,801 of record JAURVB010003359.1, read on the forward strand.
TTTTCTTAATATGTTAGGCTGCACTTTTGCAGACATGTTGAATGGAGTTTCTTCTGCAGATAATAGTCGATGCTTGAGTAACCAAACACTTGAAGCAGAACCTGTCTTGGAAAGTGAAGAGCTTCTTGGTTCTCCTCTTTCCTCTGTTCCAATCTGTTGTCAGAATGCACAGTGCCAGTGTGTTACTTCCCGTGCACTTTCCAATAAAGCTGAACATAAAGATGGAAAACTTGGTTCCATGTCCACTCCCACAACTTGCAATAAACCAACTCCCTATTCATCTGCGGTAGGTATGAGTCATGGTTATGATGACTTTTTGCCATTGCCTTCCTTGTTCTTTCTTACCTATAAGTTGCACCTATTGGTCAGAGGATACTGTTAAATGAGGTGTAATTTAGTTTCAGAGCATGAATATCCATCATTTTTATTGCAGTGCCCAACTGGTCGTATATCATTCAAGCTATATGATTGGAATCCTGCTGAGTTTCCTAGGCGGCTTCGGCACCAAGTACTTTTGATTCTTTATACATTGGATTTATTACTATTTAAAAATATTTACCATTTTAAATGTGCCATTTTTTGTTGATTGTTATCTGATGCTGACAGATCTTTGAGTGGTTAGCCAGTATGCCAGTAGAGCTTGAAGGATATATAAGGCCCGGATGTACAATTTTGACTGTTTTCCTCGCCATGCCTCAGTTGATGTGGGAAAAGGTCTGTTAGGTTTCTACGTATTCTATTTGGGATGTGAAGTGAAACAATGGGATGCAAAATATCGCAGCGTCTTGAAGATGGGAAAGTGATGAAGTTCCTTTGTCATTTAAGATACGAGAACTCTGTTTTATGCAGATTCACTGGGAGAAGTTTTTTCCAGTATTTGGCTTTAAATTTTGAAGAAGTGTGGGATGTGGAGAATGGTTTTAATTCTTCTTGCTAGCAGAAAAAGTCTATTACTTTTATAGAAAGAGGCTGTAGTAGTTTAAAAAAGATGAGGCAGTAGTAGTAGAAACTTGAGACGTAGTTATTCCACATTCGATTAAGAATTTTAGCTATGGATTTTTTGTTTCTGTAATCATTTGACAACTTCCATGTAAGATGAGAACCTGCACTTCCACTTTAAGCCCAGTATAGTAGTTTCTGGAGTATAATTCTGAGCATCTTGTCTGAATCTAAGTTTAATGTGTTACAAAACAACAAACAATCTGCGCATTAACTCTTAGGAGTGTGCTAGAAGTTTAGTCTTAATCTTATCCCGTTTATTGCTTTATTGATATGGTTCTGCTCTCAATTCATGCATTTTGGCTTGATAGATCTAGGAGTTAGTGTTGGAGTTGTGAATCCATCTCCTGATGCTTTCTTATATTCCTTCTTCCTCAGCATTAAAGTTTACTTGATAAATGTGAGGTTATTTATCGAATTTTGGATCTTGCAGTTATCTGAAGATGGAATCTCATATCTAAAGGCTCTTGTACATGCCCCAGATAGTTTGTTATGCGGACATGGAGCTATGGTCATTCATTTAAATAATATGATTTTCCAGGTTCTTAATGGTGAGCTTACACACTGTCATTTCTATTGGAGGAAAGTTTTTTTGGGAAAGAACCAGTTGTTGGTACCATATCTTGTTTGTTAGAAAGTAATACTGGATTTTAATTCATTTCCTCTATTGGAGTTCCTGTTCCTCTGCTAGTTCTGTTTTAATCATTTTTGGATGTTCTTCTTCATCAATGAAAAGACTTTCTTACCAATATAACTGCAATATTGCGTAGCTGGCTAAGTATATAGGTAAATTAAATCCTGTGCTGTGTTAGGGAATGTATTGATGTTAGACGTTGTTGTGTTTTAGATCATGTTATCAATGTTCATTCTACAATTTGAAAAATTTTCCTTGACTTGATGAACATGATTGTATGAACTTTAATGAATTGAGCTTTGATCAGGTCTAGCATATTTAGTTTGTCTTTTATAATTATTCTCCCTTTTCCCAATCAGATGAGTGGACGGTGTTCCTCACGTAGTCTTGTCAAGTTTCATGCTGCCCTACATGCTGTGGGTGTTCAGGATTCGATGTTGTAGTAATTGAGCTCAATAGAACATGTGTGAGGTTTGATTCCATGAGTTCGAGCCTGCAGTCCAAGCTGAGATTGATTCCTAGTCCTTGTATGCAATATTATTGTGTTAAAGTTCATTACTGATCTTGATGGAGATTGTTCATCCATATAGAAATGGCTTAACTTCGATAAACGTTATGCATAAAAGCTCAAGGTAATTATGACATAATATTTATTAGACTTTAGATATCCTAATAGTATGATGATAATACTAATGTGCCATTATTTGTATGATTGAGAATCAGGATACCAATATGATTACCAATCTCCTATGGATTTATCTAATGTATTCAATACTTTGAAGTCGAACTGAAGAAAATAAGAACAAGCTAGACTCAACTAGAATAAAATCTATTAAGTTTCTGAGTCTATTACTGAGTCAAATCGAGTTGAATTGAACAGTTCTACGTGACATAGCTCCTCATATCGACAATCTATTCATACTAACACCACGAGATTAAATTTGCTGCTAAAGCATGAAACTAAATGTAAGATTCTAATAAAATAAGAAACTAAATGTAGGAAATAAACTCCTCCATGAACTAAAAGACTTGAATTAGATGAAATTATGACTCTCCTGAAGGAGTCGATCTTGTTTCCTTTGTCTTCTTACTTGATTGACTTGCCAAAATTTAGTATGATCTAGATGGAGACTGTCCTTCATGAGAGCAAGCCTTGCTATCTCGTATCTAAACTTTCTAGTTGGTTTATGGGAAGATATTTACATGCTAGGGATCGTAGTAACATCAAGAAAACTAATCAAAATTTTAATATTGCTAGGATTCCTAAATTACTATCGAAAACTATTAGAATCTAGAATTACTGATAAAAATATTAAGTAAAGCTTTCTGTATATATTTCTAAATTATCCAAAACTGGTCTTGCATCAATTTCTCATGTATTCAAAAGAACTACACTTCAAGTTTGGATGAACAATGCACTCAACTTTGGGTAGAAACTTGTCACCACTATGGGAATTGGAGAGAAATATTGAAAAAATAATTTAGGAAATGAGATGAAAATAGAAATTCAGAAGAGGAGAGAAGTACACGAAGGGGGAAAAGCATCATCATCATCATCATCACCCTCTTGCTCCCATCGAATTGAGGTGGGGATTGTGGATCCTTTCCTTCCACTCTATCATTTGTCCGTCATAAACCATATCAATACGTAGCTCTAAATTCTCCATGTCTTTTCTTATTGTTTCCATTCAAGCTCTTTTGGGTCTGACCCTGCCCCTATTTTCATACAATGACAAAATTGCATAGTATATCTCTTTACAACCACATCCGAGGGATCGTCTTTGCACATGTCCAAACCAGCGTAATCTGTATTCACGATTTTCTCTTCAATGGGTGTAATCCCTAACCGTTGATCGTGAAATATGATTTGGTATTCGATCCTTAAGAGTCTTACCATACATCCATTTTAACACGCGCATCTCAGCTACTCCCATTTTGTCAATATGACTACGTTTAGTAGCCCAATATTTTATCCCATAAAGTAGTGCCGCGAGGATAGCAATCTTATAAAATTTACCTTTTAGCTTACCAGGAATCTATTTATCATAAAGTACCCTCGATGTAGCTCCCTATTTTAGCCATCCAAGTGCAAACTTATGCTTGACATCTTCATCAATATCCCCATTCGCATCTATCATAGAGCCAAGATATTTAAATTAAAATGTCTTTTTTGCGGTGACTAGTGATTCTCTAAATGAATAAAAGTGACCCTCTCTCCTTGCGGCCTCACTAAAATTACATTTTATATATTCAGTTTTTGTTTGGCTAATTTTGAAGGGGGGAAGAGCAGCTCTACCCAAAATTCTAATAATACTATGAATCCTAATTTAACTAAAAAACTATTAAAATTTCAAATTACTGATAAGAATACTAGATAGAGCACCCTTTTTGTCTTAACATATTCCTAAATCATCTAGATTGTGTCCTGTGGCAGATCGTACTGATTGTTGAAGTAAATCAACTTCTGCAGTCATCTATTATTCATGAAGATTTGAACTGACTTTTTTCTTGTACCCTGAGGAATAGTTTGCAGATTCTTGGTTGTTGAACCATCCGAATAATATCCATTAGTTTATCACTCGAGAAAAGTGGGAATTATATTATTCCTATCTTCCCTGCTCTCAGTGAAATTTTACCAAGATTTCTTTTTTGGCAGGGTGCCAAGGCTAATTCCACATAATCAATGTGAGATTTTATTTATTAGGTTTTTCCGTCGTTTGAAAATACAAGATCTCTGTGAGATTTAGTGGGTATGCAATGTGACTTTATTGATTGACTTCTTGAATATCAGTTGAACAATATTAGTTCTTTTGTAAGCTTTGTAATCTCATTTTTTTGGTGTGATGAAGATGGAACATCATTGTCGAGTGTTAAAATGGAGGTGCGAGTACCCAATCTTCACTATGTTCATCCTACTTGTTTTGAGGCTGGAAAACCAATGGTGTTTAACATTTGTGGAAGTAATCTCTTCCTGCATAAATTCAGGTAACTCCTGACATTTAAAACTTTCTTGATTCAAGGTTTGTCTATCTTTGATTATTATTTGCTTTGATTCCTATCATTAAAGAAGACATAGGGGTTGTATTAGCTATGGGGCCATGCTTTCATTCAGAAGCTAACTGGATTTTCTTGTTGCCACTTTTGTGATGGACAATAATGCATTATTGTTTCTCAAGTTTCATCTCATGAAGATTGAAGCCTATCCATATTTTGAAAAGAATATGAAAAGTGTTGAATTATCATCTTATTTCCTCTAATTCGTTGGCTTGTATCAGGAAAGCCATCTGGCTTACAATTTTGCTCCTTTAACTGGAGATTTTAAGTGCAAGAGCTGTTAATTGGTGGTATAAACTTCATATTGCTGACACCAGCCTAGCTGGAAGAAAGCGTGTATGGTGAAGACGACCACATTGCTTTGGTTATATCTAGATTTTTTGAATCTAGTCTATGATTATTTATTTGACTTTTAGATTAAGCATTTATTAGGTTTACAAAGGCCTTCATAGTCTTTTCTGTGATCTTCAGCGTATTTTATATTTCCTTATTTCAACCTCAACTTACAATGGTATCTTGTGCAAGATATTGAGTGGTGATGGTTAATCATATTGTTTTGTTATGTGCAAATGTAGGTCCATTGTGTCCTTTTCTGACTGGTGATAGTTAATCATATTGTTTTGTTATATGCAAATGTAGGTTCCTTGTGTCCTTTTCTGGGAAGTATCTTGCTCCTGTTTTGTGTGAAGCTATTCCTCAAAAAAGATTGGAGGTTGCTGCAAGATCAGTGAAGATTGTTGTGGTGGCTGTAATTGTGATGACCATGAGATATTGAGGCTAGTTGTTACTCTCACCGAGCCTGAGCTTTTTGGTCCCGCATTTATTGAGGTTTGTACACTCTTCTAGCTGCTTTCATGCTGCGTGTCAAATGAGCATGTTAAATGGCAGCATGTGGAAAGTTATTTTCTTTGAGAAATGAAGGGATACATATTTAGTTTCCTTTATCTCTGTTATGATGTGGACTATTTTTTGGGTCAATTTTGAGAGAATCAATGGTAAATTGGAAATTTAAGTACTGGACATTATGACAGAGCACAAGATACAGTGTAAATCTTTCGTTAAGCCTGTATTATAATTGGCTAAAACAATTGGAGAATCTGCTCAAGTTCAATTCTTGGATTTTATGCACGAGGGGTGGGTGATAGATCATAGAGAACTGGCTACTATGTTAGATAAATAATTTTATTTTCTTGTTTGTTTTGATCAGACCTGTTAGCGTAGGGAGGTATTGTTAATTTTTTCTGTGCTTCTTAGAAAGTAATATTTCTTGCAGGTGGAGAATGAGTCAGGTTTATCCAACTTCCTTCCAGTCCTCATTGGTGATGAGCAGATATGTTTGGAAATGAAAATCATACAGAAGCATTTCGACGAGTCTCTGTGTTCAGAATTTCAACATATGGATGGCATTCATGCCATTGGTTCATGCAAGTTTTTGTATTTAAGGCAAACGAGAATGTTTCAACTTCTAACGGACATTGGTTGGGTGCTTAAGAGGGAGCAGTTTGATGAAGGCATCGCTAGAGATATACCTACCCAAGTCTGGAGGTTCAATAGTTTGCTGGAACTACTAATCCAGCTTAGATCTGTTGCTATTTTAGAAAGAATAATGCAGAAGTTAGTGGTTTTCATGGGTGATGCTCTGCAACAATCTACATGGAGAATTAATGATGGTGAGTGGAAGAAGCTTCAGGAATTATTGTGCGAGGCAAGTGTGCTTCTTGCTGGAAGACACAAGCATAGAGTTGCAGAAGTACGTCCAGGAGGTTTTCTTGAAGGCAGGCCATTGCATGATTCTACAGACAAAAGTAATCAGGTGAGTTTTTGGCTTTTATGCAGTTACAAATATGGCTAAAGTAGCTTTCTCATAGTTGCTGTCTTTTTTTGTAAGAGATCTGGTGTGCATCAATGCCATGTGTAGTAATGAGCTGTGCAATGCAGCGACAATCATCATTTATCCTAGCTATATGTAGCATTGGTTGAGGTTGAATAATGACTGATGTTATCATCTTGGTGACATGGACAATTGAAAGCTAGGATTCAATTTGGTAAATCCATGCTGCAAGTATCTCAACAATGACAGCTGATACTTGTTGATATATAATGTTTTTTATGAATGATAAATTTGACTCTTTTAAGTTTCATAAAAGGTGATGGACTCTTATATTTGCATTTGCAGGGTGCCAACAAGATGGCAGTATCAGACAACGGAACATCTTTCGATACCCAGCCTGGAGGATTGACCGAACCATTGATAGACATAAAGCAGAGTGTCCATGTTGATTCTTCTCCCCATATGATGCACAGCTGCAGTTGTCCACGAGAAAGACTTGACAATTTAGTTTTAAGAAGAATAAGTGTAACTCGCAGTTTTATGTTAACAGCATTGATTGTTACCATATGTTCTGCGGTTTGTGTTGTCTTGAGCCACCCTGATAAAACGAGAAAAGTGGCTACTACATTTGTGCAGCGTTTATATTGGAACTCAAACTCGTGATGTAAAATCTATTCAAATATAGCTTACCTTTTGTGTGATTAAGCGAGGATGCTTTGTTCTTCGTGGCCGCGGCTTTGACGTCTGTGGTAGCACTTGGAGTTGCAGGAGGATCAGCATGCGGAAAAATTGGCATGTTTACATTCCTTCTGGCCTTCAATGCTGCATTTTTCAACAAATAGTTGAATTGAGCCTGTCATGTTTGATCTGTCTTGCAGCATTTTGTCTGTGCCTCATTGGTAATTCATTTTTAGGACTTCCTCGTCTTATATTTATTTTTCTTAGTTGATCCTGGAAAAATATGGAATACAGACCCATAGGTGGTTTGCTATTGATTAGGTTGTTTATTGAATGCGGGTGTTTCTCCTGTGTATACATAGAAAAAACTTTATCTTAACGTGGGACAGTTTTATGCCCGATTTATTTTAATTTGGACTGACCGATCATAAGATCAATTTAAATTTAATGAGAAAAAACACGTCTACCCTTTCTACCATTGTCATTTTCCTGCAGCTAGGTTTTGGACAAGGCCAGCCGTGTTTTTTGCGCTAGCTTAATATGGATCGTCTGATCACAAGGACGGTCTAGATTTAATGAAAAAACCCCCCTCCCCCTCTTTTTCAGCGGCTAGGTTTTGGTTAAGGTTGGTTTCGGCCAAGTAACGACTTATAATGGGCCAAGTCATTTTTTAAAAACTGGTTAACGAAGTTAAAGAGTTATAATTCATTCTTATTTATAAACAAGATATTAACTTAGTAGGTATTAGTTGTAGGACTAAATTGAAAGATCTCACAATCCACCTACAGTAAGAAATTTTGTCATTAAAATTCTTATATTTAAATCATTGCTAGCGATAACTTACTCAACATCTCTGGTTAAGCCCACAATCTAATATGAAACCAGGAGGCTATGATACCACAAGTACCCACCCCTTCCGAGCCACAGGCCAATTATTACAATATAAATTATGTGTCTCATAAATTAATTTTTTATTAATTTATTAATATCATAAATAAATCTATGATGTAAAGAATTAGTTAAAATTCAAATTCTAAGTCATGCAATTAAATAAAATATAAGATCACCAATGTTGGAAATTAATCTAATGGGTATCGCTCTCTCCTTACTCTTAATCAGACGCAACTATTTAGAAAGTGGTATTATTATCATTACTTCTAGGTAAATTTTACTATTTGAAAAGGGATACTCCTACGTACAAGTATAATTATTTTTAAGTAACTATAATTATTTAGAAAAGAATACCCATATGAGATATTCTTATAAAAGGGTATTCTCTTTCGAGGGGTGTTCTTATGGATGTAATTCTTGATAAGTGGATGCATGCACTCTTTGGTTTGTAATTTTACAAAAATGTTAAATATAGAGGGTCACATCTTTTTCCATCCAAAAGTTTTTTATAATATCTGATCTTTTTCCCAAAAACTATCCTACCCATCAATTTTTTACAAAGATCACCCTCAATTAATCTCTGATGACTCATTGGAAAAAAGAGAAACATGGTAATATATTGTTTAGATCTATTCATCTGATTTTCAGGATCCATCCGCCTTTTCCTTTCAAAAAAATCATTATATATGTTTCATGATGTTTCTCATTAATATCCTCCGCATTATGCGGGTGCTTTTACTAGTTGATTTAAGGATTGAAATGGAAGTTATGTGCTCTTTGAGAGAAATGAAAGGCAATATAACATTGCGCTATGGTGTGACTCCAAATAGACAGCACTTTTTTGTGAGAAAGTTGGGTTACTGTTCCAAATTAAAATAGATTATAATCTATTCATTATTTTTCACCATAACTTAATAAATTGGTACAACAATTTATAAAATTAACCAAGTCAATTTTCAATTAAAATGATAATGGAAACGGCTGTGTCTACTGTTTTATTAATTTGCCAAAAATTAATAATTCCACTTAAAATTATAAAAGGTCAACACTAATGTAGCTTTTTTGTGTTAAAGTTTAATCAATGTTAAATAATTTTGTAAATATTTACACTAATTACTGTTAGTTTAGGCGGGCCATTTAACCAGTTTCAAAACATTAAATAATATTATTAAAATATTATGCTGGCCAATGTTAGCTTAAGCTTTATAAAAAAAATGTTAGTTTAAGCTACATATTATAAATATTAACGGTACTTTCTTTTTCATAATTCATTAAACAGTGAAAAACCACTCATGGTAAATCTTATGAAAATCAATCAATAATTTAATATTGGTCAAAAAATTAATAAATGATATTTTAATAAGCATTATTTATGGAGCTGCAACCGCACATGGGATCATGTCTTACTAAGGGCATTGAAGTGAGCCCGAGGCAGAAAATTTTTTTACCCCGAGCTTTGATCTAGGCCGTCCGATTACAAGGACGACCCAAATCTACTATTTTATTTTTCTTAAAAACTAAACTTTGATCTAGGCCGTCCGATTATAAGGACGGCCAAAATCTATTGTAATATATTAAAAAAAACTCAACCTCCCAAAGCCCGCTGCCGTCCCGCCACAACTACCGCCCTGCCCTGCCGTGGTCGCCCGCGGCTGCCCCCACCACGCCATGGCCACCCCTTCCCCCGTTGCGGCCGACCCCGCCTCGCCACGGCCACCCCCTGCCGCTGCAGCCCCTGCCATGCTGCGGCCGCCCCAGCCCCAGAGGGGTACTGTCGAGGTGGAGCTGGGAGGGGTGGCGGCCGTGAAGGGATGGAGACGGCTGCTGCAGTGTTTGTGGTGGGGCGGGGGCGTCCGTGGTGGGGGAGGGGGTGATCGGCCGCAGGCAACCATGTTTGGTTGACCTGCGGTCGGATTTGGCCGGAGGGCGGCCAAACAAGGCTGCCCGCAACGGCCGGTTGCAGAGGGCATCCATTATTTTCTTTTTTTGTTGAAATAATAGATCTGTGCCATCCTTGTAATTAGATGACCTAGATCACAATGTAGTTTTTGTTTTAAAAAAGAACAATAGATCTGGGCCATCCTTGTAATCGGACGACCCAGATCATAGCTTGGGGTAGTAAAATTTTTTTGCCCCAGGTGCACTAGCACTTTACCCATATATATATATATATATATATATATACAAACTTTATCTCAGCTTGGGGCAGAGACAGTTTTCTGCCCCAACTTAATATGGGTCATTCAATCATAAGGACAGCCCAAATTTAATGAAAGAAAAAAAAGCAAAACACCCCTCCAACCCCCTCATTCACTAGCGGCCGGGTTCTGACTAGGGCTGGCCAGGTCCGGTCGCCGTGAACCAGGTTTGGCCGCGACTTTAAAAAAAAAAGTGGTCTGATCTAGAGGTTTCAGCCAACACCGGCCAAGTCTGGTCGCTGTTGGCTGGACGTGGCAGTCCCCCAGCCATATTTGGTCACAGGACGGCCATATTTAGCCCATGGCGGCTAAATCTGGTTGAGCCACCACATAAGGCCGCATGGCTAGAATGTGGTTGCCCAACTAGATCTTATCATGGCCGACACCATTGGGTTTTTTTTTCTTGAAAAGAATAGATCTGGGTCGTCATTGTAATTGGATGCCCGGATTGAAGTTTGTGGTAAATTTTTTTTCATATATATATATATATATATATGAGATTGCATTGTCTGAGCTATGGCAGAAATTTTTTCTGCCCAAACTTTGATCTAGGTCATTTGATTAGAAGGATGACCTAAATCTATTCTTTAAAAAAAAACCAAAGGAGCCAGCCACCTGACCGCATGGCTGCACTAGCTAAATGCGGTTGCGGGAGGCTATGCCTGGCCACCCACTGGCCAAATCAAGCCGCTGGATGACCAGCCGCGCCTACTCAACCAAATACAGATACACCCCCATGAGCTTTGGTAATGTTGTTGATCAATTCCGATGACTCAGCAGCAGTGCGGAATGGAGTTTCTCGTCCGGTGGATTTGATCTATAGTTAGGGGGCAATACATACCAAAAGGTTTGAAGAAGGGATCAAATTATTAGCCGAGGGAAATGAGCCATGATCATGAAGTGAAAAGCACGTGCTAACCATCAATGACCACCTTTTCTTTGAACCTTGTCAATTAGATAACTTAAAGATATGAACTTAGTGCCATTTGATGAGTCCCTGAGAACAAGGGAGAGGGATATGAAAAGGATGAAGTAATGAAAGAGGAAGCCATTGCTAATAGTAACGACTTGTCACGGTCCATACACGAATTGTTTCTGGATTATAACCGGAAACCCCCTTTTACTACATCCATCTCACATCAATAACTCAACCCCTTCCTCCTATAGGTAGTTTTAGACAAGTTTCTTTTGAAGTGGATACCTGAATGCAATGTATAGCTCATATGGTGCTTGGATAAACCTGTATCGTAGCAGAAATATGGATCCCAACAATCTTGATCTTCAAAAGTTGTTAAGTTCAAGTTCACACTTGTTTGAGAACCAACCGAATCGGAAGAAATGCCATGATGTTTGAACATCTTCTTGTCATATTTCAGGGCTAAGCTTTTGTTGCACTTCTCTTCCTTTCATTAGATTCAAAGGGTATTCATTCCTGGAGTTCTTTGAAATGGTTAAGGAGTTCTTTCTAGTTTAGGAGGCTAGAATGGCCAATGATCCCAGGAGATCAGCTATGAGTTCAAGCAGCTATATTAGAGGAGGCTTCTTATTCCACAACACCAAAGCACTTTTTCATTCTTTCATATACTAGGGGATTTCACTTGGAAAAGCAAATGTTTCATATTAATGTATTCGGGTCCATAACTATGGGTTCCAATGCACAAGATCTTGTAGCACTTACCATTGAGGCTCTATCAATTAGTCTAACACCGAGAGAAGGCCTATAGAGACCTCTGCTTTTATGGAAATCTAGTTTTTAGACCTTCGCTGATAGATGGCTTCGCCTAAGGTTTTTATAAGCAAGTTTCTAGTTCAACCACTCTTGAGGAAGTCAAACTCCTTTGCCCATGGAAATGAGACCAGTTCCCGAATTGGAGGGAATAGAACAGGTGAGCATAGGTACCTCCTCTCAATGGGCTGGGCCGTCTCAGTTGGAAGCAGGTGGCCCTCGCCAAGTCTCTCTCGACCCAGCTCTGCCTGATGCTTCTTGGTTTGAAGGGGCAGGTTGAAAACTATATCCAAAGGTTCACACGATACCTGGAAACATGGGGAGGAGCAAAGCCACCCAATTGCAGGAAGCCGGCACTCGAACAAGTAGGTACGTTCCACTCTTCTGTCTGACAGAATTCCGTTTTTCTGCTCACGGAGATTCCCGAATAGGTCAACCTTTCGAACTGCTACCGAATCCATGGGCAGGCAAGAGACAACCTGGTGAACTGAACCATCTTAGTAGCTAGAGGAGAAGAAAGCCAAAATGATTCGCGTAGTAGCGGTGAGCTAAATGGGAGCAGCTTAAACCGTGAAAATAGGGTGAGGTTAGGCGAACTATACTCACACGCAAATGTGAGCCAGCTCGCATGCCTCTTTGGAGCGTGCGATGAGACCCAAGTCAGGAGTGCTCAGGTCATCGCTGAGGCTAACAGCCTCGCTCTTTCACATGACACGAAAGAGACTTGGAATCCCGCCTGTTCTTCCTTAATCCATGATGCCTAAGGGCCCAAGTATGGTGTAGGGACAACTTTGGTTGCTTTCCCATCCACCCGTAAGATAAGACAACCTTGAAATCGTCTAGGGGCGCCACAGCGAAATTAGTTGTCTCTTTCCATCTATCAATTTATCCGGTAAACTACTTTGGGCTCACGTAGCCCATGCTGGATTAATCGTATTCTGGGCCAGAGCAATGAATCCCAGGAAGCCCTTCTTGAACGAGTCCATTTCTATGGGAAAATGATTTTAGGATGAGTAGCCCGTCTTACTAATCTTCCGCACAAGAAAAAGAAATTTCACCCTTACCCACGCCCTTTGAGACCTCGAGAAATGGACAAATTCATTTTCTTAGGAACACATACATGTCACTACAAAAAGGATAATGATGGATTCTAGGTAGACTCCTTATGCCCGGGCCTTAAAGAGGCCAGGTGAGAAGAAAGCGGCTGTTGCACAGATAGGGCTGTAATCTAATCTATCTTTCATGTCCTTGAGGAACTGGTTAAAGAGGAGCTTTGGTATGGCTAGTTTGCTTTTCTTTCCAACTTACGGGCCGAAGGGTGTGAGTGCAGTAGACGCTTGAGAGACTATATCACGTGAGTGAAGAAGGGCAATGCCACTTGTAAAGCTCTTTGGTCGAGTGCGCGATTATGACATGACTCGAGGAAGAAGCCCCGGCTAACTCCGTGCTAGCAGCCGCGGTAAGACGGGGGGGGGGCGGCACGTAGGCAGTGAATCGGGTTGAAAGTAAAAGTCGCCAAAAAGTGGCAGAATGTACTTCCTAGGATGTGAAAGTGTGATAGACATTCAATCAACGGATTCAAAGGCATTAGAGTCGAAAGTCTTAGTGAGAAGCCCTCTTCCTACTCTTTCCATTTTTTACAAATTTTATGAACAGAGGCTCTTATTTTCATATTTTTTTCCTTACCATAATTCCGAATCTATTCTTTGAGTTTCCCCACCCTTTGTTCTGCTCTCAAATCCCTGAACTTATGAAGTCTCGTTTCTATAGTGGTAACATAGACATAAGTGGTCATATTGGATCCCAGGGAACCATCACAAGTGCGGCCGGCCTTTATTTGAACGAGAATGCCATGTCGTCCAGCAGAGCATAATATCTCCCTTCCTACATGCAATATAGGACTGCTTTTTGAAGTTTAAGCCTTGTCTTCCCTCGGTCTAATCCCTCGATTCCGTGACTTGCCTTTCATTTACTTGACAGGGAATGCCAACCAGAACACACCATGCCATTGTATGACTGGCAGCTTGGAGAGCGCATCCGAGCAGGAGATTTATATATATCTTTATCTTTATCTTTAATAGATAAGATTTAATAGTAGATAAGATTTAATCTGAAAATCATCCCTTCTCTTCCTCAATAGGAACTTCATTACCTTTTCGGAGTCTTGGAGAGGAAGACGCGGCTTGGGTTGATGTATAGTGCGACTTGTCAGACATATTGGGTCATATGGTATTTCCCGACGCAGAGGATGGAGGCGATGCTGGCCAGTGTGGGAGCCACCACCTTGTTGTCGAACACCTCTGTGTTACGATAGGAACTCCCAATTCTCTAGCAAATACGCCCCTTTTTATCATTTCTTCACATGTACCTACTGTAGCATTTAAGTAATATCCTTTAATTTCACCCGTTTCGGCCTATGCTTTATAAAGAGCTTCAGCACAAAATACGAAACAGTCTCTCCAACGCATAAATGGTTGGGAGTTCACATTTTCATCATCCTTGGTGAAATCAAGGCCACCACAGAGACATTCATAATAAGCACTTATCCATGAACTTGGAAACCCTTATTTGCCAATAGAGGTGTTGACCTACTTCCACACCAGATATATCAGTACAGCGCCTTTAGTGTGTTGATGGAACATGGTAGATGAGGGACAGATTAAAGGAAGACAAATAGGCTGCAGATCTGATCGTACCAACTCTTACTCAATCAGTTGCCGCTGCTCTTGTCTCGCTAACCCTGGAAACAAAACTCCATCACTTCAACTTATGGAGTCCTATATAGAAGATAAAAAAAGATCCCATTTGTACCTATCATTAGGATATTATTATCAGGTTGGGTAGTTGAAACAGATTAAGGATTTGATCCATTCTCTAGGATTGAGATAAAGATAGGATAATAGAGTATCGAATTGATTTTAACACATCTACATCGAGAATTCAAGTATTGTATACGTCATTAGACCGATCCTTTGTAGGAACTACCCGTAATAACGAACTTGCAAAATGGATCTGTTTATCATAAAGAGATTCATTGTTCCTAACCGTGCTTCACGTTAACTCTCCTTTCAATAGAAAGGAAGAGCCAAACCAACCTAGTTGGTGGGTCAATCTAAGAGATCTTATCGGCAGTCGTGCTTGACCGTCGTCGAAGAGTTTTCTGCCCCAGCTTAATCTAGACCATCTGATCACAAGGACGATCCAAATTTAATGAAAAAAAACACACTCCCCCTCCTTCGCCGACAGCCAAGTTCCGAATAATGCCCGGCCGTATTTGACCACCGTCAACGACCTATCCATTCCGAGCTATGGGCCAAGTGTTACAATATAAATTAAGTGTCTCATAAATTAATTTTCTATTAATTTATCAATATCATAAATAAATCCATAACGTAAAGAATTAATTAAAATTCAAATTCTGAGTCATGCAATTAAATAAAATATGAGATCACCGATGCTTGGAATCAACTAGTTGCGTTTGATTAAGAGTAAGGAGAGTGCAAAGCCCTTTAGATTAATTTCGGAAAAATATTTACATCTCGCATTAGTAATTTTATTTTCCAACAACAAACGTAGCTTTCCAGTACGTTGCAGTGTTGGCTAACCACAGAGCACATATATGGGAGGATATGATATTTGACATAAACAGTACAACATCTTGGTATGAAGTACCGTTACAGAATATTTAAACACCGCAAGAGTGACGATCATGGTAATTTGACGGAGCAGTTTTTACAGAGATCAGAAGGCAACTGGTTGAAGAGGTGGTGCATCTGAGGCAACCCAAACAAGATGACCATGGGGAAGGAAGTGGCACGCTGGCACCGTCCCGAGCTCCACGTTGAGCACCTTGAACCCGATGTCCTTGAGGATTCACGCCGAAGAGTCCTTGTGGCACACCGCCTCCGCCACCATCTCCGTGCCGTCGTTTTCCCTCACCATTGAAACCTCGTAAGCATCTGTATCATGCAACTTGTAGCAATAGTGAATGGCGTAGGCGTAGGAGTAGTCTGTGGCATGTGATAGAGGAGCCCTTGAGCTTGGTCACCCCGGAAGGCCTCACCGTGTATGTTCTCGGCTCTACCCCGGCTTCTATCTCTGTGGTTCTCACCTTGACGTTTTTGCCCAGAATGGCCGTGGCCCAGTTGACCATGCCCTTCAATGACCCGGTGGACGTTTTCTCTGTGAAAGTGAGAGAAGGTTGAAGTTAAGAGACCTTATGAATTGAACGGTGAAGATTATTACATATTCAACGATTGTGATCAATACTTATCTTATCCAACTTGCACAGCTCAGTTTTGAACTCCTATTTTGTGATCTAACAGCTTCTTTTACTCATCACAATATGTGTAAACTACAGCTGTATTTTCTTTGCTTTGATTGTACGCTGATTATGTCGCATAATCTTTTGATTCTTATCTCCGATATTATGTATAAATAGTTTTTTTGATTAATGGAAAATCTAGATTTTTGCGTTA
Organism: Piper betle; assembly: GCA_033002965.1. Classification (NCBI taxonomy): domain Eukaryota; kingdom Viridiplantae; phylum Streptophyta; class Magnoliopsida; order Piperales; family Piperaceae; genus Piper; species Piper betle. Next base: position 107,290 of record JAURVB010003359.1, read on the forward strand.
CAATTCAATTCTTCTCATTCGCCACTCCTTCCGTTGCCGGGCTCTTGCATGTATGCAGGGTCTCATTTATGGTGGTAGCACTGGGGGAGTCGGGGGCGATGGAGAAGTGCAAGAGCATGACAGGCTATCACAGGGTTGATTCTAGGGTAACATTTATTGCCTAAATCCTTACCTATGAGGCGTATTTTCAACCCAGCGAATATTCAGCCTTTCACAAGATATACAGTTAAGGATAAACTCCCTCAAGCAATTCCCAAATAATACTACTAGTGCTCGGTCTACTAGTACTCGGTCACAATCACGACTTAGAATTTAACCGATCACCAAAACCATCAAATCCTCCAAACCCATTGCCTTAGTTCAATCTCAATACTCGGCACCACAAAAACAGAAACAAATACCCTTACCAATATCCAATTACAAGTCAATACAGGCAACCAATCTCCAATGTCGATAACTAGTGTTCAACCCTACCGATCACTATTTTCTACTCCTACCTGATGTCCCACAAATCTGTACCTGAGTACTAAACTGCTCTCGGTTAGGAAATTAGTACCCAAACAAAAACTTGAATTGAGGTTAATCTCGTACTACTGTTTATCACCTTATTTTATCACCAATGCTCAATCATACACAAACATGCACCTGATACACTATTCTTGGTTACCGGCAGTCCTTACCGGTAATCTGTCCCGAGAACAACTAGTAATCCTCCTGGTCACTACCCAGTCTTCACCAAATACCAATCCTTGTGCTCGATAGTGTCGAATCTGCCCTCCTTGCTCATTCTCGGTAACTAGTCTATGTAACTAGTTACGTTAAAACTCTAACCATGACCTGATACTAAAGTTCCTTGCCTAAATCGCAGTAAATAACAAGTAAATATTCAGATCTATGGGAACCACTCCCATCCTTATATTGACATACAATAATACAAGGAATATAATTACTCAAATCCTCTCAAACACTCGCTCAACCTTGTGGACAAGCCCCACTCAGCCTTACCACAATGCTACTCATTCACAAAGGGACTCACTCGGATCACCCCTCTAACAAGCAATACTTACAACCACATACTCCTAGTCGAACTCTCCAATAAGAACAACTAATATATGAATTCAACTTAATCAAACATGAATCAAAATTAGTAAATAGGGCATGCACAAGAGTACCTTAATCAAGCTCCGAAGATCCCTCAAAGTTTGAAGTTCCAATCTCTGTTCCAAGAGTTCGGCCATGACAACTACCTCCTTCTTCTTCCTCCTTGATCCGACCCTCTTCTCTCATAATGGAGGTCTTCTAGAACCCTCTCTAGTTCTCACAAATTCCTCTCCATGATCCTCCCTCATGTGTCCAAGAATCCAGCGTTCTTATAGTATTTGAAATCCCATAGTTGCAAAACTCCACTCTGCCAATAGGAACGAAGTCCGCTTCTTATCCAACTCTTCCCAATGTCATCTCCAAGCCAACTAGACTTGTGATACGTCTCCCATGGTGTTCCTAATCTCCATGGTTGAACCCCATGGCTCGTGGATGCAAGCCGTAGCCAAAACCATGAAAATTTTTCTACTCGATCCACTTAGGTTATGATTGGACCACTCAGCTATCCTTGACTCCACACTAGCACCTTGACACCTTCCCCATCATGGTAACGCTTGGTTCATGTCTTCCTTGACGTTCCTAGGACCCATGGTTTAGCCCCTAAGCTCGGCAACTCAAGCCTAGGCCACCCCAAACCCTAGTACCCGATCTCACTTATGGTTAGGGTTTGGTCCCGGCTCTACCGACACCCAACTCTTGGCTCAGACTCCTAGTCAACTTAGATGTCCAAGTGTAGTACATCCTCGGTTGTTCAAGACCTACTCACTATAGTTTTGACCGTGTCCAAGTCTACCAAGAAGTCTAACGATCACTAGCTAGCACATACGGACAACCGCTACTAGTATTCCCACTCGTATTAGGATTCCTAGTCCAACTAGGAAACCTTGACCAAATCTCGGAACACTAATTTCTAGCTCTCGGTCACTGCCTAGTACTCGTCTAGCACTTCCGATAATGCTCAGTCACTCCTGAATCCAGTATCTCGGCATGCTCGATAATCAGCTCCTAGCACTCTCGACAATTCCCATGCACTGCTACTAATACACACTTCTCAGCATGATCGATCACCACTCCTAGGCATGCTTGGTAACTCCAACCAGCAACACTTGATCATGATTAGTGCTTGAAAACCGTACTCTACCATCTTAGGGTAAATTTGGAAGCCGATAAACAAAGCTTGCTTGGTCACTCCTAGGCAATGTTCGGTACACACTCCTTATAACCCAATGAGCTGCCCTAGGTCACCGAACACCTACTTGCTATGCTCGACATCGGTAAACCACTATAACAACCTGCCTTAGCTGGCCGGGGGTTACCCATAAATACGGAGGATATAAAAACAAAAAGGCATGCACATGCATCATAAATTCAAATATCTTTAAGAAATTATTAACCATAAAAATAAATTATGCTACATTAAATGTAACATGCAAACAATGATATAAAATAAACCAACTCTGCAAAAGCAAAGTCCCACAGCCTCCAAACTATTTCTCATAGTCATAATTATAACTCAAATAATATAAATAAGAAGTTCAAGTTTATTTATTAATTCTTCTAATTTGGATTGGTAAGGAAACCACCAACACACCCTCAACCGTTAGTCTAAAGCTACTCATCAGCTGGTCACGAAATTGCATTAGTGATGAAATCACTAAGTCATATATTACATGAAACAAGTCAATATATTCCATATCATTATTTATCAAGTCTTTTAATGATTATGAGCCTATGCCAGGCTCCAATTATGCCTGGAGGAGTGGTCGCCCCATCCAGCTACAATCCCATGTATGAGCATATACGCTACGTGACCCATGACTTGTAGTTACCGATATTTGTTATTTACTCACCCTTTCGGAATCACAAGTGCACAATGAGTCGTTTTGTGCCATTGCACCCTGTCACCCCTTTCAGCATGGGGGCATGTATTTTATCTTTCAAATAATTTTAAAAGTGCGACCCCGTGTCGGAGGGAGTCAATTCTTTGACCACAGTTGCGCTCGACACATGGTGGTCGAATTTGCACTTAGGCTGACCGGGGCTTCCAAAAAGGAATATATAATATTTCAAGTAGTTATACAGACCCAGAAATGTGATGAGGCACCCTCAATTATGACACACAGTCTTAATCTGAATGAGAGAATAAAATTATATATAAGTATAATTTTATACGAGGAATAATGCACGATATGAAATGACTTAATTATATCATGAATTTATATCATGACTTAACAAAATAAAGCATGCAACAAGCAAGTATAAAGTAAAATAAATCTTTAAATTTACACACTTATAACATGTCTGATGAGATAGTTAATTATTCATGTGAAAAATCAATTAAGTCATACCTTACCTTTTTAGTTAATTATTCAAATCACAATTCACCTTTAGCCAACAATAAACTAATTATTAACTTATTAGCATGTATTTAATTACTAATATTAGTGTATTTTCCTTAACGTATTAATTATTTAACCAAAGAAATCTTATTAAGATTACTGTCCTAAGGATTAAAGTTACCATTTAAACTTTTAATTAATATTTCTTCTTAACACCAAATTAGTGAGTAATAGTTACCTATTCTGTTAATAAAACTTAGGTACACCTTTAATAATTTATTAACCTTTTTACTAATTTGAAATATTTTTTCGGCAATTAATTAAGTTCTTCTATTAAATTATTTTAAATAATTTGTATTATCATAATTCAAGGATACTACTAATGAAATTATTTTAAATTACTCATTTGACAAATGTTCGAACTTTAATTATTTTACCACATACTACTAAGATCTAACACTTGATGCTTATTATATTATTATATTTTAATA